>VDFB02359219.1:0-21483 GCA_007258455.2 Sequoia sempervirens
GTTTAGGGTTTTCAAGCCAAAAGGGCCTGCGTGTGCAAAGAGTGATGTTGTAGCCTGGTTTGCATTTTGAGAGGGTCAAACATCACTGTTTTGAGTTTCCAAAGGGCGACACCATTGAAAATAGTGATGCAATTGTTGTTCTTGTGTTGAAAACTTCAAACAAGGTCAGATTTTTTTGATGAATTTTGACATTGTGGCTTCCTATGTGCAGGAGGATAGAGAGCTTGTGCTTTCAGGCGAGCATTGACCCTCAGTGTTGAGAAAATTGACTAGTTTACATGAGTTGCGAAAGGAGCACCTAGGCGAGATTAACCTCTGGTACGTTGCTTATGCGCCCATTGTCAGGACTCACTTTGTGATGATGATAGCGCTAGCTGAGAGGTCGCATAGCGAGACCTCGTACTTTCAGCTACCCATTGGCGAGGCTATTGATACACTGGAGGATGTTTGGTGTATCTTGTGATTTCCCATCCATGGTGAGAAAGTTATTTATGATACCGATGCCGGTGGTGATGCATGCTTCAAGATTCTAAAGGTTGAGGAGCTCACACTCTTTGAGGGCCAGCTTGATATGGACTATTACAAACACTTGGTGCTATTTTTTAGGTTGATCATGGTTGCGATCCTTTGTAGACTAGTGGCTCCAGACTGATAGGGAAGATACTTTAGCATGGGATGGGGCCTAGCTTGGGAGTGGATGCTGTAGGAGAGGACACCATTTGCTTGGGGACCAGTTATGCTGGCCTCATTATATCATGATCTACTTTAGTTCGCCTATTGTGACAACTGAGTGATTGGTGCTGACATCATACTATTACACATATGGGCATGGGAGCACATAGTCATGCTTCGACCAAGGGTTATCATAGTCAATGTTGATCCCAATGACCCAATAGTTTGGAGGTACATGGGTGGCCTCACTTTTACACATACAAGAAAACTAGGCCTATCCCACTAGCACCAAGTTATCGATGAGATGACAATGTTTACTTGGAGGCCATGGTTACACATGCCTGCTTGGTATAACGATGTGAAATAGTTTTTCTACACTTGCTAGGACCAACTTATGTAGGGGCATGATCATACCATGATCGAGTGCTACTTACCAGATAGGGTAGCAAGACAGTTCAAGGATGTGCAAGACTAGCCTGATGACCAGTATGTGTCTATTTTTGTGAGGACATCGAGAGAGACCACCTAGGGCAGGATGATCCCAACAATTTATCTAGTTGAAAATTTTAGGTAGTTGGTGGCTAGGCCATGGGCCTATGCATAGGCACAAGTGGATTTGAGCAACACACATGCCTATGAGATGGTTTAGGCCTCCACTTTGACTTATAGTTCCAAGGATAACACTTCTTTAGAGGAGACCCCAAGGCAAGAATGCAAGGCGGGGGCGGGAATGATAGGTTCTAGGAGCACCTAAAGGAGGAGGAGGAGGAGGTGGGCCACCTCCACACCAGCCAGATCAAAGAGACTAGCAGCTACCACTAAGGGATCAACAACCGCCACCACAACCAGACCCGTGAGATGCCTAGATACAACAACTTTAGGGGCAGATTCAAGGGCTATAGGCTTAGATACAGGTGGTTACAATAGATTGGGACTAGGCTAGGTAGTAGGTCTAGGCTCTAATGAAAAAGAGAGATCAGGAGCGCCAATAGAGGTAGGCAAGAAAGTTGTAGCTGACCTAGGAGATTGGTAGGAGGTAACAGCTAGAGAGGATGGTCGTTGCATCACAGGGTAGGACAGTTCCCATGTGGATGTATCGTGAGGCTATGCAAGAGGATGAGTATTATAGAATTCATTATCGGTAGGCTATACTCGCAGTAGCTTAGGTACCAGAGTACTCTCAACAAACTGGCATTAGATAGGAAAAGGATCAAGTTGAGAGATAGGCAGGTGAGGGGAGTAGCCACCAGGGCTAGCTCATACAATTTTGATCGACATTATTCAATTCTTTTTGGGACTCCTTTTTGGGACTCACTTCTCTTTGGGACTCACAAGCTCCATTTTTTGATAGCCCTATGGGAATTTTTACACTAGTTGATACACATACACATGATCCTAATTTATACCATGACAATTAGTTTTTGATATATATATGATATGATCGATTTATGGTGTGATGTGTCTACTTTACTTATGCATTATGGATGGATGTACACAATTCTATATAATATAATGTGATGTATGATTATGCAGATGCTTATGGATGTTATGAATGCATTTCTTTTTTTTCATATTATTTCTTATGCATTTTTATGATGATGATGTATGAAGTATGGATGTATGGATGCAAACATTTATGATATGCAGATGATTCTAATATGCTTAAAATAACAGATCTATATTATACAAAATGGATGGCGTTATATGCTATGATTATGAGATGTATGGGATGTTATGACATGCTTCTTTTCTTTTTTAGTATCATTTTCATGTACGATATGATAATGCATGTATGGATGATGTGATGATGCTTATATGATTATAAAATGGATGAAAATGTATGGTTTATGAGATGCTTAGAATAACCAATCTATATTATGATGAAAATAATGGAAAATGCAATGCATGTGAAATGATTAGTGTTTACTATTATTATATGATATGGATGATATACAATATGTTGACGGTTTGTGGATGTAGGATGGATGCATTGGTGATGTTTTTATTAACCGTCATGGTACCATGTTAGCTCAAAGAGAAGAAAAAAAGAATGATGATAAGAGGATCTGATAAGTTCATGATCTATGAGAATTTATTAGAGATGATGATGATGATGTTTTCCTTATCAGGAATTGGGATTTTAAAAGGGCTTACTTGCCTTATGATTGATAACACACATAGGTGCATGATGCATCAAGGTATAAAGAACCAGGATGGCATTGTACCTAGTGTGATGGAATTTGAATCAACAATCAGATAAGAGTACTCCTATTCACACCTGGCATATAAAAACTTGTTTAAAATGTAGTTCAAATATTTCAAATATCTCAAACCAAAACATAGAAAGGAAAACCTTCCTATGTGGTCAACAAAATACCTAAAACAACCTCCCTACAAATCAAACAATGCACACATGACCAAGGTTATATTACAAGAACATCGAACACGCACAATAGATAAAAATATAATGATCATTGCCCCATTCCTTTCTCTCTAAATCCCTTTGTTTGAACATCATCGAGAGGTCATTGGAATGAGAACAATAAGATAAGTCAAACAAGACAAAGATCAAGTAAACAAACAAGATAATGTTCTTCATACCGCTAGCCAAGACTACACTATGATGATTCCTAATATTGATGTCCATTGTAGGAAGGATGCATCTTAGGACATGATGTTATCGGATGATTTGGGAGAAACTAGATGATGGGCTATTAGTACCAAGAGTTGACCAACTTGTTTACCTACTAATCTAGACTTGAGACCTTAACACTTGAGTTTTCACTTTTAAACAAGTGCTAGACTTGTTTCCAACTGTTTTACCAAAGGTTGAGGATGATGATGATTTATTATGAGTGGATGTTTATTGTAGGTGAAAGTGAAATGGAACAAATGGATTTTTTCAAATATTTGGATGTTTTTGATGTTTTTTTTGAAATGTTATGAGGCTATTTTTGGTATTTTCAAGATGTTTTACAAATGTTAAGATTTTCAAATTTTATGATGTTTTTGTGTTTTATGAGATTTTGACCAAGAACCTAACCTAAAGACCTATCCTAGGGGCCTCAAGGTTGATCAGAGATTATCCTTTCCTATGTTATACATGCAGAGACCACATAGTTTGACTGACACATGCTCGCTTATTGATGAGATATGAACAAATGCATACTATTAGTTTATTATGAAAGACTCCTAAAGGACTAACCTAAGTGTCTTTGGGGATGATCAAAGATCAACCTTTCCTACGTTTAGAGATCAAAGACTCGTAGTTCAACAAGATGACTCTATTTTTGATTTTTTTTTACTTTTTGACCTATTTTTGGATTTTTGATATGTTTTGAATGTTTTTGAGATTTTCCAATTTTATGAATGTTTTTGGATTTTTTAATTTATGAATGTTTTTGGATTTTCTAATTTATGAATGTTTTTGGATTTTCTAATTTTAAGGAAGACTGCAAGAAAATACATGAATATGATCTGATGTAGGTATAGGAACATGCCCCCAATGTGATGCAATAGACTACTTTGATATAGGAAGGAAAAATTGACCTTAGGAATGGGCCGAGTAGTACTAGGAGAGGGATCATGATACAAACACAAGATCAAGCTTTGATGTGGAGGCGAATGGGTGATTGATGGAGATATGGAAGTGTGATGGATGGATGATGCAAAACAAGTCGTAGAGACCATGATGGATGAAAAGTGCTTATTTACACAAGGTGCCTGTTTGCTAGGTTTTCACCAAGGTACTTGCCCAAAGCACCACCGAAGTGGTTTTCACTAGAGGACAATTTTTTTCTTTACTATTTTCAATCCTTTTTCTATTTTGTTTTGGATTTTTTATATTTTTTGGTTTTTTTGACTTTTTGGATTTATACCTATAAGCTTAGACATAATTTTTTTGAGGTGGGATCTATTCATGGGCTCTACAAAGACTCTCCTTTGGGTGTTGATAGCTGATATGCTCCTAATTTGTAGCTTACTGTGATAATGAAGGGTCCCAACCAATTGGATTCAAACTTTCCCTTGCTGTCTAGATTTGGTACATTTTTTTGATTCTCCTTCAATACAAGCTCTTCGATTTGAAAAGTATAACTCTTGATCTTCTTCATGTAGCTTCACTTGAGATGGTTATGGTAGACTTGCAAATGGTTTAAGGCATCCGTGCGTTGCTCATCCAGTAATTCCAACTCGTTCAACCATGATACCTGATATTCTTCATCTGTAATGAGATTTTACAATGATATTCTTAAGGATGGGAGCTCGATCTCAATGGGGAGGATGACTTCTAATCCGTAGACTAGGGAAAATGGGGTTGCACCGATTGGTGTGTGAATACTTGTTCAATAGGACCCTACGGCGAGATTTAGTTGTAGGTGTCAGTCACGACCAACATCATTAACTATTTTCTTTAAAATTTTCAAGATAGTTTTATTGGTAGCCTTAGCTTGGCCATTTCCTTGGGGGTAGTATGGAGTAGAAAAGTGATGTTGGATATTGAACTTTTGGCATAGGTCTAGAACATCCTTTTTTTTGAAAGGTGTCACATTATCTGAGATAATGGATTGAGGGACATCGTAGCAGAAAATTAGGTAGTTAAGGATGAACTTGGAAATCTTCTTTCCTATGATATAGGTCATGGGAATGGCCTCTACCCACTTTGTGAAGTACTCTATGGTGGTGATAATGAATTTATGTCTACTGGATGAAGTGGGTGTGGTTTTGTTAATGAGATTGAGCCCCCACTATAAAAAGAGCCAAGGTGTAATGATTGGGTGGAGCTCCTGAGCTAGTGCATGGATAAGATCCCCATGCTATTGACATTGCAAGCACCTTTAGACATAGTCATGAGCTTCCTTCTCCATTGTTAGCCAATAGTACCTAGTCCTCAGATATTTCTTAGCCAAGGTCATACCACTCAAATGTGACCCACAAATGCCATTGTGTACCTCGGTTAAAGCAGTCAAAGCTTCCTCAGCATTAAGGCATTGTAACAAGGTTCCCTCGATACTCCTACGGTATAATGTGTCTCCTAAGATAACAAAGTGGGATTAATTTTTTAGAAATATTCTTTTAAGGTTCAGGGTTATATTAGTGGCGAGGACTCCTATTCTCAAGTAGCTGTATATATCATGATACCAAGGATCACCAGGACCAACTATTTCACACATGAATTTAGACTCTGTTACCTCAAATATTGGTACAAGAAGCTGCTCTACAAGGAATTCTTTCTGTGGGACGTTGTGTGGGATGTCTAGTAGTGATTTAATTTTTGTCATAGCATCCATTGCTCTATTATTTATTCTTGGTATTTTCCCAAATGTGATAGATCAATGAAGGACTCTTTGGGCCTTTCCACCAATTTCTTATATGGGGTCAACTTGTCATCTTTTGTTTGGTATTCATCATTTAACTGGTTGATGATAAGCTGTGAATCTCCATAGACTTTGAGTGCCATGATTTTCCATTATACTACAATTCTTAGTCCTATGATGAGAGCCTCATATTCTACAATGTTATTTGTACAAGGAAAAGACATATTATATGATTTAGGTATGCAATCTCCTTGTGGTGTAATGAAGAAGATTCCCCCTCCTGACCCATGCAATGTGTAGGATCCATCAAAATACATTTTCTAGTGATCGACCATGCTTAGGTTAAAGATTGAGTCATCGAGGAACTTTGATACAAGTGGGTTTTCTAAATACATCGACGCCTCTTGGTTTACAATTGCTTGTCCTTTAACAACCTTTCATTCCAAATACTCAATTTCGTGTTCTATCAAGATCATGATCCATTTAGCTATTCGCCCTATCAGTGTTACTTTAGAAACCAGATACTTGAGAGGGTCTATTTTTGCAATGAGTTTTATTTGATGGGCTAGCATATAATGTATGAACTTATGTGTTTCAAAAACCACTACTAGGCAAGCCTTTTCAATGGATGTATAATGCATTTCATGTCCCACCATGGTTCTACTGATGTAGTAAA
Source organism: Sequoia sempervirens (assembly GCA_007258455.2). Lineage (NCBI taxonomy): Eukaryota > Viridiplantae > Streptophyta > Pinopsida > Cupressales > Cupressaceae > Sequoia > Sequoia sempervirens. Next base: position 6,664 of record VDFB02359219.1, read on the forward strand.
TAGCTCTCTTTCCCATTTTCATCATATTGTGCTAAGAGAGCACCAAGGGCTACTGTTGTTGCTGATATATATAGGATCAATGGCTTGCATGGAATTGGTGGTATGAGAACTGGTGGTGTAAGTACTCCTTGATTTTTTTGAACATCTAATCACATTTCTCATCCCATTTGTATCTTACTCCATTTTTGAGTAGATGAGAACATGGGATTTCCTTATAGATCTGTTAATTATGTTATAAATTGATAGATGGATTGGAGTCTTCCCTACAAACCCCTTACCTACTTCAATGTTTTTGGTGCCTCCATCTCAAGAATCAATTTGAATTTGGTAGGGTATATCTTGATTACTCTCATAGATACAATGTATCCTAGTAGCTTGCCTAATTATACCCCAAAGACACACTTCTTTGGATTTAGTCTAACTTTGTATTATTCTAGCCTGTCAAAGATGGAGCTTAGAGCTGGTATGTGATCTTGATGTTTCTTTGATTTGGAAAATATGTCATACACATAATCTTCCATAGGTTTTTGAATCATATCATGGAAGTTTAGTGTCATAGCTCTTTGATAGGTTGCTCCAACATTCTTCAATCCAAATTGTATCATGTTTCAATAGTATGTTCCCCACAGACAAGTGAAAGCTATCTTGTGTTGGTCCTCTTTTGCTATCATGATCTGATTGTACCCTGGGAATCCATCCATTAGTGATATCATTTCATGTCTTTCCATCATGTCCACAATAATGTCTATGTTTGGGAGAGGGAAACCATCCTTTGGACATGCTTTGTTTAAATCTCTAAAGTCAGTGCAGATGTGGATGCCCCTAGTGGGCTTTGAAATAGGTACAAGATTTGAAATCCACTCTAGATAATCAATTGGTTGTATGAAGCCAACATCAAGAAGATTCTATAATTCCAATTTGACCAATAATTCTATTTGGGGATTCATCTTCCTTAGCTTTTGTCTCATTGGCTTTGCCTCTCAATATATAGCTATATGGTGCACCACAAGTTTTGGATCAAGACCAAGCATGTTAGCATAGGTCCATGTAAATTTTACCTTTCTTTCCATTAGGAATGCATCTAGGAGTTCTTGTTCTTCTATCAAAAGTGATTCTACATAGAAGGTTATATGTGGTGTTTCTTTTGTTCCTAGGTTGACCAGATTGCACTTTTCTGCTAATACTGTTGACTTATCCTGATGAATAGCACTAAGGGGAAGATTGAATCCCTCATCCTTTGGCACCTCAGAGAGGTTTTCCCCATTGGATGCATCCTTTTTTTTTACTATTTTTGGGTCTAAAAGTTCCATAGTGTGGTTTTCATGTAAAGACCTAGAGATTATTATCAAATTTTCACTTTTGTGATTGAGGGATTCAATCATTTCACCATAATAAGCATGTGTGTCTAGTTCAATTTCAAACCCAACTTTGTGATCTCCATATGGTATAAAATCTCGCAATCCCATGAATTTTGAGAGAACCTCATCATTTTCAAACGTATCTAGAATTGGTGGTCCTTGTTGGTCATAATTGATGAGTTGGGGATAGACTAAGTTTAGTTCATGGGTTTGGTTGTTTGACTCAAAAGATAAGGTACTAATCATGAGAAGGGAGAAATTCTCGAATGGCATGGGTAGGTCAGTTATGGGATTTTCATCTCTACACACATCGGTTATGTCAAAGGTAAAGTTATCTAGGGGAAAACCTATGGATATTGGTAACTAAAGGCCAACTTTTACTTTTTTAACTGGGTCAGCTCTGCCAAGTATGGTTACCTCCAAAGGGGTACATCTGAGGCCAAGATTCCTTATGTGCTTCTTAGGAATGATGGGTTCAAGAAGACCATTGTCATTTTTTCTGAGTTTCTTAAATTTTTTATAGCCCCATCCTTGCATTATTTGCAGTCCTTTTCTATTGTCACCCATGGGAAGATTAGGTATGGACCTTTCATCTTAGTACAAAAAACCTGATATGTCCTTTTTGTCCACCAATTATCGACTTAGGTCCCACCAACATCTGAATTTGGAAGGGTCTACTTTGAAAGTTTGGGCTGAAGTGTTATTTGGATGTGGTTTCCCATGAGATCTAGGATATTGAGGTAACTCTCCTATTATGAAGGAACTCTTCTTTATTTTGTAATCCCCACACCCATTATATTGGACAATGAATTTGATATCAGAGATGTTAGGAATGGTGGGTGTCTTTGTCTTAGAAGTGGAGGCTAAAGTAGTTGGGTCTATATATGGAGTTGTAGGGCCTTCATCATTCTTTGATAGTTGGGGGATTTTGTAGTACTTTGCTTCTAGATTCTTACAATAATAAAAAGGCTCAGGATCACCATGGATTGTGACCTCTTGACCTTGATAAGGAAACTTGACACATTGATGGAAGGTAGAGGTGACAACTTGCATCCTATGAATCCATGGGTGCCCTAGGAGAATATTGTAAGGTAACTCAAGATCAAGGACTTGGCAAGTGGTTTCCATGATAGCTAGCTCTACTTGAATAGGGAGTTGAATAGTACCTTGAGACACTCTTTCCTGATCATCATATGCCCTAATTGTGATACCTTTACCTTTTTCAATAACATCTTTGGAGAATCCAAAAAAAATTATTAGCTTGAGGGTACAAATATTTAGACTTGCACCTCCATCCACCAAGAGTCTTTTGACTTTGTTTTTATGGATGAAGACTTCGAGATGGAGTGAAAAATTATGAGATGGTTGGGTTGGGAGATCTTGATCAAAAAATGTTAGGAGATATGGTGTGGTGAGGTTTCTGACCATAGCTTGGAACTAATTTGCATCAAGATCTATTGGGACAGTGGATGTGGCCAATGCTTCTAGTATTTTCATGTGTGAGGTGAGATTTTTAGTAACTCCATGATGGAGATCTAAGTGGGGGTTCTTTTTAGTTGGTCCAAGACATTATAACCATTGGGAAAAAATCTCATATTTAAGGATAGTGCCTTGGATGATTGTGACTGTCTTGCAATGGTACTTCTTCCACCACATGTGGTGACTCCACAGTCGACTTGGGCTCCTTTGATAGTGAAAAAATTGGCCCATTCATCTAGGGATGAAACAACATGTTCATACACATGATTCACATTATTATACTTTGCTTTACCATTGTTTTTCCCCTTATTGTGATTTGGCATTGGATTCATGTATATCTTTAAGTCTTGATTTCCTGTCGGTTGTTCAACATTTATGGTCTTGTCATCGATAAGGTCTTGGATAAAAATTTTCAGTCTCATGCAACTAGCTATTGTGTGTCCCTTTATCTTGTGAAAATCATAGAGTTGATTTTCATCATACAGTGGTGGTTTGAATTGAGGTTCTTGATAATTGTCATAGAAAGGGTCTTGATGAGATTTTCCTGGACTAGCCGTTGCATGATGGGCTCAATTGGTTCCCCTAGCAATGATTATTTTTGTTTAGGGGGATATTTCCTTGGGGGTGGTTCCCCTTGATTGTTCAAGTTATTGATTTCTTGATTTCCTTTTTATTGTGATACAGTGTTGGCTTGTGTTTTGTTTTGATGATTTCCTTGCAGTTGTTGATATGACTTTGTATTTTTCCTTGGGGCATTGTTGACAACTTTGGCATCAACGACACCATTGTTAGTGAAATTCTTGTTCTTTTCCCATGTGAAAGGTTTATCATTGTAATTGGTTGATGGGTGGTTGTCTTGATAAGTGGGTGTCCCCCCTTGTGTGATAAGGGCTCGTTCGATGTTGAGTGCCTCGGGGATCAAATGGTCGTACGTGGTGATGCACTGTATTTTTAGATGGAAGGACAAAGTTCCTTCAAGATTAGCAATGATAGTGTCAATTTTTTGTTCTTCTAGCATGGTCCATTTTCTCCTGTTGGCCTTGGATCACCATCGTTAGAATGCATCATTTGCTCTCGTTTATTTGAGAGCAAATAGTTCTTCTAGACTTACATCCATGCCTATGTTGAACGCATAGTTCCATATGAAGCCATCCACAATTTCTTAGAACTTTTTGATTCCAAGGGGAAAAAAAGAGAACCATTCCATTGCAGTTCCAACCAAACTTTGAGGGAATAGTCACATTAGATAAGTGTCATTGTATTCAACCTCCATAAAATTTACCTAGAATTCATTGATGTGATCTTTAGGGTTACCAGTCCCACGATATTTCCAAATTTAGGTATCTCAAACCCCTTTGGGAATAGAACCATCACAAGGCTTCTATAAAATGGATAAGGGCACAAGTTCCTTGGTTTTTTTGTCATCTTCCTTGATTGGAGGTCTAGCACTTGTTGTGAAAGAAGTTTGATTTGTGTAGAAACATCATCTTGTGAATCGGGTGATGGGATGAAAGTGTTTTGAGGTGGTGTGATTGTTCGAGTGATGGGTGGATTTTTTTGGGTGTTCGTGGGGGGTGGTTGCAAGCTTTTTTGTGCCAATAATACTTGTTAGTATGCTTGCATTTTCTATTGTGCCAAAAATTCTTGTTGTTGGTCTTGTCGTTGTTGTGCCAACAATGCTTGTTGTTGGGATTGTTGTTGTTGTGCCAATAATGCTTTTTGTTGGGCTAGTAGTCGGGATGATTCTTGTTGTGCTTGTTATTGTTGAAAAGATTTTTGATATGCTTGCTATTGAGCCACTTGTTGTTGTTCTTGATATTGATCTTGTTGGTCTTGATATTGAGCTTGAGCTTGAGCTTGAGCTTGTTGGGCAGCGTGTGTAGCCTAGACAGCCTTGCAACTTGTGCAACTTGTGCTGCTTGTGTAGCTTGTTGTTGCAATAACACTTGGGATTGGGCAGCTTGTTGTGTTTGTACTTGTTGGGCAACTATCTATGTAGCTTGTTGATTTTGAAATTGTTGAAGTTCCTTTTGATAGGCTTGTTGAGTTGCTTGCAATGTGATACTATATTGGTTCACCATGTTTAGTCTTTATGGTGGAGGTGGAGGATTCAGAATGGTGTGAGATATTGTGATGGGAGCTTGTTGAGGTGGTTGTTGAGGTGATGTCAGATTGATAATTTGTGTGGTGGATGGTCCAGTTGATATGATAGGTCCTTGGGAGACCATATTTTGAGATGTTATGATTGATGGTGTCGCTTGGATTTATGTCACCTATTGTTATGATATTAGTGGCATGTTTGGAGGATTTGGTACACTAATTTAATTTATGGTCAGAGGATTTCCTTGATTTGTTTGATTGAGGATTGGTAAAGGGGGTTGCCCTAAACCGAGAATTGGTGTGGATGTCAATGGTAGAGGAGGAAAGGGTGGGAAGATGGGTGGTGTGTTCCCTTGAGAAAATGAAGATCATGAGGGATCAAAGATTCCCCCATGTATAAATAATCCACCTTCTCCTTGTGAGGTCATGGGGAGAGAGACTTTTGTTTTGAGAGGGTTTGACAGAGTCGCAGAGAAGGTGGATGGATTGTTGGTGTCAAGAAAGACAAGTAGAACGTATGGGTGTTTTGGATCTTGAGGGACAGATTGAACCAAGATGGTGGTTGCATCCAAGTCTTGGTTGTTTACAAAGGGATTTGTTTGAAGAGCATGAAGCAATGAACTCCCCTTGGTAACCATGGGTTGACTTGGTGCATGAGATGATGTTGGTTGCAGGATGGATTGAATGATGCTTTGGAAGGAAGGTGTAAATGAGACCGATGGCATAATCCCAAGAGGTTTCTCCACAATAGTGCTTACATCATAATAAAAAGGGAGTTTATCCCCTTCATTTTCCAATTCTAACATGTATTGTGAAGGATTAAGTCTCATCATAGCATTGAAAATTTTGTGAGTTTCAGGATTTTGGACCATTTCTATGATTTTATCTTGAGTCATCCCTAAGACATCATTGGTGATGTCCTCCACTTGGTAACCTCCCTCTTGAGGATCTTGTGGAAGTTGAGGAAGGTTAAGTGGGGGATTGCTAGATCTGATGGGATTGATTTTGGGAGCGGTTTGACTCAAGTCACTTGAAGTAGATGTTTCTTTGTTGGTTTCCATGTTTTTCTTGTGTTGAGATCTAGTTTGAACCATAAAATAGGGATCAATTTTTAGGAATGTGGGAGGTGAACCACTAAATCCTTAGATAGATCTAAACTTTAGGCACAAAAAAGAAAATCTACCTGATATTAAGGATCAAAGGGTGATGATGAGGAAAATGAAAGATGAATGATGTGAAAGATTGAACTCTTAAGAAATATTGAAGGAGATACTAGACTTTGGGACTTTTGGATTTTTTATTTTTGATTTTATTTGGATTTGATTTTGACTTTGATTTGGTTTTTATTTGGATTTGATTTTGATTTGATTTGGATTTTGGATAATGAACTTATAGACCCCAAGATGTTGGACATTATCAAGGGATAAACTTGTTCACAAGGATTGATAATTTGACTAAATGTATGAAGAAGGATTCATCTACACACACCTAGTCAAATAAGATGATTTTGATTTGATTTAAAGGATTTTCCAAAAGTATAGTGCATAAAGGATTTTTTCAAGATTTCTAAGAGTTGTTTGTGAGATGATTTTGATTTGATGTTTGAGGATGGATGAAAGTGTTGCTTTTGATCCTAAGTGAACCTAAAGAGAATTTTCCTTACAAGCCCTTGGTATTGAAGAACATGCTATACTTCCTATGTGAGAAACTCAAACCTTTGAAAAAGAATCAAATTTTGGAAATAATAAAATGAGTACAAGTTGGGATTGTATTTTGATGCACATTTGTAAAAGTTATAGACCAATCTTTCCCTAACTTCGTAAAGCATGGACTGAAAATTCTTGATATCTTTTTGACTAAGACCTTTGGACTTTGGTTTTTGGATTTTGATCTTTAAGGAAATCATTTGAGAGAACACATGTGTGAGGTCCAATTGTTTCTTATCTTTTCTTAATGAGTTCTTTTTACCACAAACACTTTATTGCCTTAGTTTTTCAAAATAAATGTCTAATGTCCCAATTTCTTTTCATCCCACAAAGTCCATTATGTGGAAATCAAGGAAATTAAGGAAATATTTCCCTAATGTTGAATTTAGTAAGAGAAAATCAAGATGTAAATCCAAATACCTAGAAGCCTCTAAGGATGGAATCCCTAGGGAAAGCAATAGCACTTGGATTTTTTCAAAGGTACTTGCTCCTCCTAAAGGGTTTGAAATTTTGATGATTTTGTTGAATGTTTATTTTCCAATGTTTTAGATCCATGCAAAGTGTTTTGATTCCAAAATAATGCACAACCCTAGGATAGAAAGAGATAATATTTGTTGAGTTCCCACTTGAATAAATCCAGTTGCACCTATTTTTAGTGGATGATTAGATGCTTAACCACACTGTCTTCCCTCCATGACACACACTTCTTAGGTCATCCAAGCTTCAACTTTCATGAAAATCCCTTGAAAAACTTCTTGTCTCTACTAAAAACCACAAAAATGTGGGACGACTTCAGAACGAACGTTCTTGCACCAACAAATAGTAAATATTTTAGCCTATATACAAATTGGTTCTTAGTCAGGGTGATTGGGGACATGGCACCTTGCGAGTTTCCATCAAGCCACTAAAGGCTTTAATCAATCCTACTAGGGTCTCTTATACTTTTTATGGTAGTATCCCATTTTGAAAGACACGCTAAGGCTAAGGCCTACATACCATGAGGACTTGATAGTTTAGTCTTATACATTTGTATATCAGCCGAGTGAAAAACGGTTGGAGTCTTCAAGTTGGTCTTAGGCAGGCCTCTCTAAGGTGAACAATAGCGAGAAAGCACATTTTTAGTTCAATCAATCTTTGTTTGCGTGAACAAAGAGAGAACACACACAATATAATTAACTCACACTAACAAGATTTGTTCAATTTTAAAATCCCAAATTGAAGTGTGAAGGCAATCTTTTATACAACTTAATATCACAAAAAAACTTTTGATTCTCAAGATCACCATGAAGCACGAGAGAAGTGCATACACCTTTGGAATGATATTACTTTGTAAAAAAGATTACAAAACATGGAAAACACATGTTCATTTTAGACCTCAAAGTAGTAATGGATTCTTTTTATAGCACCAAGATGAAGTGTGAAGTTTTCTTGTTCAATTTTTAAAATCCAAAATCAACTCTAGTAAGTTCCTAACTTGTTCTTTTTAACCCTTTGATTGTTCTTTTTAAATCCCAAATGAAATTTATTTGAGTCCTAAAAACCGAAGATAACAATGTCCTTAAAAATGGGATTATAATTGCTCCCAAAGTGTTTAAAAACACTTGTTACAATCATGTGATAATGTCATAGAAATTCTTCTCTTCATTTCCTCCCCTTTTTGATCACCTCAACCTATAAAAAATGATTAGCCTATAGAAAAAAAAGCCACAAGAGAAGGTTAGAAGTCCAAGGTGATCAATATAAAAATCACATGTTAAAATAAAACTAAAAAGTGACCTTTTACCCAAATCCAGTGTCACAATCCACAGAGGTGTCATTGTTTGAAGAAGTCGGTGTCGCTCTGGTGAAGTTAGTGTCACTCCATGGAAAAACATAGACTACAATTGATTGCATCACACTTTGGAGTTTGACTTGTCTGTTCCTCAGATAATCACTTCAGCATCATGTTTTGAAGCAGAGGTAGTGTTGTTGGACTGATAGCATCACTATTTGACCTTCTCACCATCGTTCATTCCTGAAGACACAAAAAATTGAAAAAAATAGTAGAATTTTAACAAGAAATGTGTTAATTTTGAAAGGTGTGCCTTCCTTCTAGCACCAAAATGTGAATGGTAGATCTATACCTACTCAAACATGGACAAACAACTCAATGTTAGTCAATAAACAAATCTAAACTAGCATTCCCCATGAGATTCATTCAAAACACAATGAAAAAGAAACAAAACAAAGAAAGCAAATGAAATTTATTTAAATCCTATTCAAGTGCTCAAACCCAACATCCCATGAGGGAATTGGTGCTTCTTTGATGTGGAAAGAATCCCTTTCCTAATTCCTAGTCAATCTTGATGATAAATGATTGATCCTTGATAAAAATTCTCAATAACCTAGCTATGGTGTTGAAATGCTATGAAAACCTTGATGAACAATGGATGAAATTTCATAAAATCTGAATAATGACTTTGCATAAGTTGTGGATCCAAAATCAATGAGAAGTATTCCATTTATGGGAAAAGGGGATGGAGAAATAGAAACATGAAGGGATGTGGGACTAAGATAGACCAATGGCATTGTGCCACTTGTCAACATGCTATTGAAGAGAGGTGGGAGCACATTTTGATCCAGTAGTGCATGATAAATCACAATTAGGTGGAATTTGAGGGTGAAAGTGACTTGTGGATGGAGAGTTGAAAGTGATTAATGCCTCTTGGCTCCAAGAAAAAGGAACATGCCAAGAGCCATAAATACCATGTTGAGACAAGTCCTTTTGGGAGGGCGTTTTCAAGAATTGGAGGAATATTCGATGAGATGCCATTTTGAATGAAAATGAGTAAGAATAATAAAATCAAATAGTTTGATTTATGTGGTACAGAGATGAAAAATTATAGGGATTTGAAGATTCCATAGTTAAAGATTAGTGGGATTTAATTAACTTTGAGATAGATAGTTGATATGACATTTGACTTAAATTTTTTAGATTTATTTAGAATTCCAAATGAGAGGAAAATAATGAACATTAGTTATTTAACTAAATAAAGTTTTATTTATTCAATTAAATGAAGAACATTAGATTTTAATCAAATAAAGATGATTTATTCAATTAAAAGAGATAACCTTAGGATTTAATTAAATAAAATGATTTATTTAATTGAGAGAGGAACATTAGGATTTGATTAGATAAAATTGATTTATTTAGCCAAAGAGGAATTATGATTTAATCAAATAAAATTGATTTATAATTTAATTAAAAGAGGAATCATGATGAATTAATTAAATAAGGATTATTCAATTAATTGGTTAGAAAAGAAGCGATTCAGGGAGAATTGATGTTAGTAAATCAAGATCAAGTGCACGATATCAATCTGCATAATTTGAACATCTACAATTTCATCAAATTTGGACAAAAAAATGTTGTCAACCACTTTTGGGTCATATTGCCACTTTTTGGACCCTCATGATACTACACTCACCTACCAGTCGAAGTCCTAAGTTGTTTTATGGCTAATATTGGATGGGTGCATTGGGATGTAGTTAAGAGAGTGTTCAGATACTTAGGAGGTACTTCTGAGTATGCCCTGTGTTTTCACAATTATCCCAGTGGACCTCAACATTCAGTTTGTATTTTTGGGTATGTGGATTCTGATTGGGCAGGAGATATAGACATTAGTAGATCCACCTATGGATATGTATTCACTATGTTTGGTGGTGCTACTAGTTGGATGAGTAAGCAATATGTAGTCTCTTTATCTACAACAAAAGCATAGTACATGACAACTACTCATTCTTGTAAGGAAGCCATTTGGCTTAAGCATTTGTGTTGAGATGTTGGGTTTGATGTAGGTTAGATCATTATTTGTTGTGGCAGTCAGAGTTTCATTTATTTTTCAAAGAATCCTACTTTCCATGATAGAACAAAGCATATTGATGTATAGTTTCATTTTGTTTGTGATATGGTGGAAGATGGAAAGGTGAAGTTAGATAAGGTTGACACCTTGATGAATGTTGCAGATGCATTGACAAATCCAGTGAACATAAAGAACTTATTTAGATGGTGTGTGAAGTCTATGGGCCTCATGACCTCTAATAGTTAAATCCTGTTACTTCTATTGACTCTTCAAAGGTGTTCGAAAGTGGGAGAATGTTAGGAAAATGAAGTTGTCTCAAACTTTTTTTTTTTTGTAGCATTGATTATTTAAATATTTAATGATTATAAACTTCCCCCTATTGTCCTGTGAAGTTATAATCCACAATTTTTATTTTTTAGGACTCAATTGGGAAGTTACCACTTACAGGTAGAGTTGTGCATGAAGGAATTTTCTATTTTTGTGTTGAGTTTGCAAGGAATGTGAGTTTTCAAGGTATAGTTATTATTTGGCAAGAACAATATTTTCATGTGCAAGTTTAGTGACAATTGGAAATTATTGTGTTGCATGTGGTGAAAATTGGAAACTTTCTGTTATGTATGTGTAGTGGTTTTGGTGCTTTCCATGTTGCATCTCTAGCCTTTGGCAGTCAATTTAGAAATATCTAATTTATGCACTGTAAGCTCCTATATATTAAGCACTTGTATTTTGGAGTTGTATGATGTTATTGTGTGATACTGTTATGCTACCAGATTGACTCCAAAATTATAACATAGTTAAAATCCTAGAAAGGCTTGCACTGCAAGTATATTGCAACTGTTTGTTTACAAATAATACATTGTTCAGGCTTTTGGAGCGTGGGGTTTTTTCCCTAAAAGGTTTTTCCCCATGTATATTTGGTGGTATATATTTTTATTATATCTTTGATGCTATTTGGTTTACCTATTATGTACATCTTCTTTGTTGTAATTGGATAAGTGTTTGAATTTGTAGAAATTTGCACATTCTCTCCTTTGATAGATTAGTGTCAGAAGCTTTTCCACCTACCTAGCTTCCCTTCATTCTAGAACTCTCAGTGATGATGTTTGCAAAGATCAAAGAATTCAACTTTATACCTTTTTTTCTTTTTCTTAAAACTTTCTAAAGCCTTTCGAACAACAAATTCATTTAGTGCTTATGCTAAAATCATGCATTTCATGAGACCACATTTATCTTCAAGGCATTTTTAAAAATAATTTGTGTTCCTTTAACGTTCCACCTTGAATATATATACAAACCAATGAGTTATAAGTATCTATATTAACATGGTCAACATTTCTTAGCCTTTTGAACATATCCTCTACACCATCAATAGTACTTGATACCTCAAAAAGTTTTAGAATGGAAAGTGCCTTCCCTAGTTTACACTACCATTAACAATATTTTACCTTTGAAATAGATCTATCCATGGCTCCTATAGCTTAATCTATTTGTTTTTGTTTTAAATATTCATCCACTAACATATCCCATGTTTTGTAATTTGGTTTGCCTCCTTTTTTCAGGCATGTTCAAGAAGTGATTTTTCCTTTTTATAATCCCTTCAGTAAGATAAGCACCAATTAATATATTTGGCACTTTGATATCATAACTCAGGCCATCAGATTCCCATTTCTAAAACACTTCTGGGCTCCCTTGATGTCTGCAAGCTTCACCAATGAAGCAAGCATGCATATATAGTCTGCATTGGTCATCTTGGGAATGGATTTTGAAAACTTCTTCCATATTAATATGCTTGACCTTTAACACCAAGCTTTGTATGTATTATAATAAGGGAATTATAAGCACTATGATCCTTCATGAAAATCTTGTGCTCTATTTCTATCAAGGCATCCTATGCTTTCTTAATAAACCCCTCTTTGATATAAATGGTTGGTAGGTTATTATATATAGAATGATCATATTTGAATCTAGCATCAAGTTTCAATTCATCTAATACTTTCTCCACTCCATTAATTTTTGAAATGTCGGCACAAGTTTTCATCCAAAATTTGTAAGTAAATGAATTAAGTGAGATATTATCAACCAACATATCTTGTATCAAATGTAGTACTTTATATGCATGTCTACCAAAATAATTGCAACTAGAATATTTGAGAAAACCCTTATTCCTTTGTGCTTTTACATGATGCCTATTTACTATTTCAAAGCTCCCATACTAGTGTTGGTCATGTCGGTAACTCAAAACTACTCTCTATGCTGCTCTATCTCAGGTTTATCTTGAGATGCTCTATCAAACATTACATGTACCTTGGCTATGCTTCCGTAGAAGTCTACAAGTTTGTAATTTTCATTTTTCCAAAAGTCTTCACAAGGCTGCTTAAACATTGAACTTCATTGATATATGAAATCATTACTCTACATGAATGCTATGAAATAAACTAACCTTGTTTCCCCTTTCCTTTTTAAATGCTCACAAGTTAAGAATTTTTAATTTTTTTTGCGAGGTTAAAATTTATTCAAATGTAAGAAAATGAAGGCTAAAATTATTAAAATGTGAGCAAAATGGGTTAGAAAAGTGACAAACTTGAACAACAAGGTTAGAATTTGGAAAAAGTTGAGCAATAGGGTTGTAATTTACCCAAATATAAGAAAATTAAGTTAATTTTTTTTTAAACACGAGCAAATGAAGGTTAGGAAATGGGCATAGTTGAGCAATGAGGTTATAAATTGTAATTTTGTGAGCAATAGGGTTTAGGAAATGAGTAGAGGTGAGAAATGAGGTTAGGATTTAGAAAGCAATAAGTTTAAGCCCACTCAATATTCCTCAAATGACACTTTGAAACACTCAAAAAAACCTAATCTAATAATTATTTTAAAATTTAGAAAAGTAACTTCACTTCAAGAAACCAATATTTAGATTTTAATTATTTCTAATATTTTTTCAAAAAAATAAAACTTTAATTTCTCTCAATATAGAAATTGGGTTGCTATACAAACTTGCCACATTACTCAAAAAACTCCTAGGAACACCCCTCTAAGATATATCCTCCCAGAAACACATGGTTTTCAAAATTTAATTATTTTCAATTTTTCACCAATGTAGGAGTTTGATTTTGAGTATAAAACAATCTTCAATTTCGGCATTTGGAATTCGAGTTGGCATCATCCACCTATATCAACCAATTTGAATTAGTGATTATAGTTTGGATGATGATTTGTGAAAATAGGGAATTATTTGATTAACTAGCAATAGGGTTTCAAAACAACAACCCCTAATCATGCTCAAAATGAATGATATGAAAAATCCCATTGGAAACCTAGACTATCAATGCATCAAGTGATGGTTTAATTTCAATTTTTTTAAAAATGAGCTAGTCATCATTAGGGGACAACACACTTGTATATATTGTTAAACCTCCACACACCATGCATAGCCTATAAAATCATCAAAGAAAATCCAGATTGATGAGCTTTGCCTAATGTTTTATTGAACACACAAAAAACCAAGACAAACAAAATAACTTGAACATTTTGATGAACTTGTATTTATAAATTAAACTTAATAGACAATATAAACTAAAAAATCAAAACCTAGAATGGATTTGATACCATGTAATATTTTCAAATATCTTTGGATATAATTCTAGTATATATTGAGCCTTGTAAGATAAGAAAACACATACTCCTAATACGAGATGAAAATAAAATATGCAAGATAAATAATACATAAAATTAGATATAATAAATATGTATTAACCAAAAAATGAATGTACAAATAGGGCAGAGTTGATAAACCACCACCTTTAATAATGGAGCTAAGTAGTTGACTCCCTCTAACTTAAACTAGTTAAAATTTATCTCCCTCTAACTAACTGGAACACCTAAGTAGGATTAATACCATGTGTAAATATCCATGTACATAATTCATAAAATAATATCTATAATAACATTTGATAATTGGTAGAATCAAATGAAACAATTGAGTGAATACTTTGTTCTAGATATCAAATGGTTCAAAATTTATATAGGGAATTAGAAAGTGTCAATCAATATTTAGTTGTCACCCACTTGATTCAAGAGTTATACCTCTAATATTGGGCTATAATTGGATAGATAGTTGGAGAGATTGAATCTACATTGAAATTTGTAGACTCTACTCGAAATTTGAGTGTAGAGATCAAATTAGAGACTAAAAAGTTCTTGACCTCTCTTTCTCCAAATTTCGTATATGCCCAAATTTTTTGTGCAAAAATTGTATGAAATATTTTCTGAAAATTTAATTTCTGATTGGGATTGATAACAAAAGAGCTACCAAAATCAAGGTGAATGAATTGTTGA
>VDFB02359220.1:0-20211 GCA_007258455.2 Sequoia sempervirens
ACCTAGTCTGGCCACCAACTCAGCATCACCTCTCTCCAAGGGGAAACCACATCACATTTAGCTAAAACAGACTCCTGCACCATTCCAAGCATACGCATCCAAACTTGCCGACCCACCAACTTCTGATCACGAAAAATTCTGCGGTTCCGCTCCAACCAAATCTGCCAAAGCAGAAAGGTAGGGCCCACGAACTAAACTTCCTGCAAAAAGGAAGCCATAGAAGGAGGTCTTCCCATACTATCCTAGAATTCAACCAAAGAGCACGCATGAATACAAGGAAGCTTCCACACCTCCCACCACCAATGCCAAAGTTGCACAATAAAGGGGCACAGAAAGAACAAATGCAAAGAATCCTCTTCCACTCCCCCACACAAAACACAAATTGAAGGTCCTTGAAATCCTCGTTTACAAATGTTATCCCAGGTCAAGCACCTATTCCAAGCCAAAGTCCAAACAAAGCAGTTGCATTTAGGCCACGAGAGTTTATTCCACACCCTTTTCCACCAATGAACCTCTGCCCCAGTTAGCTTCTGAGCCAATAACACCTGATAACCAGAAGCAACAGAGTAAACCCCCCTAGGATTATGGGTCCAAGCAAGAATATCTTCTTCCAGAAGAGAACTACAACTCCTACTATGAAGAATCTTGTGAAGCTCAGCACTTTCTTCCGCAAGTCCCAAATCTGGCCACTCTGTGGGATCCTTCCAATGAGATACCTCCAACTGACCAAAAGAAGCAACAGACTTGAAGTCACTCACCCTAGCCCAACCAGCCTCGAGAAATCTTTGGCACAAAGGAAGTAGAATGGGGAACTGAGAAGTAAGTGGAGGGAATCCATCCCAAGAATCCGACCAGAAGAGAGCCTCAGTTCCGCGTCTACAGATCCAAAATAAACCTTCCTTAATAAGCTTTGCACCCTTCTGAAGAGTATTCCAAATCACTGAACCTTTCCCCTCAAGAGGGTAACGAGGAAGATCCTGCCGTGGAATCCCCGGGAAATACTTATGAGATAATATCCTGGCCCACGGCTGATCCTGTTCCACACACCATCTCCAAAATAGCTTAGCAGCCATAGCCACTCCAGATAATGCAGACTGTCGAAGACCAAGACCACCAAATTGCTTTGGGCTGCACACAACATCCCACCTAACCAGGCTCCACTTGGAAGAAGCCAAACTTCCCGCCCATAAGAACTGCCTTTCAAGAGAATCCAACTCCCTCAGAAAACCCATCGGAGCCACCTGAAGCATACATCTGTAGGTAGGGAGAGACTGCACCACCGACTTGAGAAGCTGAACCCGCCCCACAAAAGACAACCATCTGTGGGTCCAATGATTAACTTTTGCACGAAGCTTATCAATAATATTCTGCCAAGAACCCTTGGGAAGATGGCAAACAGAAATTGGGAAACCCAGATATGTCAAAGGGAGAACCCCTATCTGAAACCTCAAGATATTAGCAATTCTTCTCTGTATGGGGGTTGGCGTATTGAAGAAGAATATGGAAGACTTCTCCTCATTAATCAATTGTCCTGAAGCAACAAGATATATGTCCAACACCTGCCTCAAGTTAGTAGCTTCCCTAACAGTAGCCATCCCCATCAGGGCAGTATCACCAACAAACTGCAAATGAGATTGCGGAGGCAAGTCTCCACCCCATCGCCAACCTTGAATGATGCCAAGCTCCACCCTTCTTTTCAACAAACGACCAAGGCCTTCCACAAGAAGCAGAAAAAGATACGGAGTAAGAGGATCCCCTTGGCGCAAACCCCTAGAGGCACCAAAAAGTTCAGAATGATCTCCATTTATTAAAACTGAGAAGGAAACAGACGTGACACAGCTCATGACCCATTGGATCCACTCCTCACCAAAACCAAAAGCAACAAGGATCTTCTGCAAAAAAAGACCATCTAACCCTGTCATAAGCCTTAGCCATATCCAGCTTAATGAACATAGCCTTCTCATGGGAGTTGTCCATGGAGTGGATGGTCTCCGTAGCAATGACAACCCCATCAAGAATCTGCCGACCTACCACAAATCCACTTTGTTCCTCCGAAATCAACACTTTAAGCCACTTCTTCAGTCTCTCAGCCAATAACTTTGAGATGATTTTATAAGCCACCTTGCAAAGAGAGATAGGCCGGAACTGAGATAACCTATCAGCCCCTTCACACTTGGGTATGAGAGCAAGGAAGGTGGAGTTCAGAGCACGAAGCATCTGTTTATTCCTTTGGGACTCAAGGACAACAGCCAGAAGATCCAACTTTATGATATCCCAGAATTCCTGAAAAAATTCAATCGGGAAACCATCAGGACCAGGAGCTTTACCCTTCTTCATCTGAAACACAATCCCCTCTAGCTCATCAAGAGAGATATCTTTCATCAAATACTCATTCGCCTCCCTGGAGACCAACTGAGGAAAACAAGAAAGAACTTGTGCTTCCTCAACAGAGCCCCCTTGTGAATCCTCCCTAAATAAAGTAGCAAAATACTGAGATGCCTCAGCAGAGATTTCTTGAAACGAGGCAAGACGCTCACCCCTATCATTCACCAGAAAAGGAATGGAATTACCATGCCTCCTATCCTTCACAGAATTGAAGAAGAAGGCGGTGTTTTTATCACCTTCCTGTAACCATTCAACCCGGGCCTTTTGCTTCCAATAGATTTCTTCCCGCAATTCAAATTCCTCAACCACTTTCAAAGTCTTAGCCTCCTCCCTTAGAAGATCCTCAGAGGCCCCATTCTCACGAATCAACCGCGTAATATTATTCAACTCCTCCTGTGCGGCAACCTTAGCATGAAAGATATTACCAAAACATCGCCGATTCCACCTTTTAAGCTGATATTTGACAAACTGAAGAAGCTTGGAGAATGTGTACATTGCCGTACCAAAAGTTGGTCTACCAATCCGCCACCACTCAGCCACATAATCATGAAGAGTGGGATCCCGTAACCACATAAGCTGGAACTTGAATGAGGGAGACCGAGGCCCCCGTGCAGAGATAATACTAAGCTTAATAGGCCAATGATCAGAACCTCTCCAATCAAGAATTTCAGATCGAGTGGACCATAGGTTTCCAACCCAATAACAGGAAACCAAGAAACGATCTAGCCTCTCAGCAACACAACTCTCACCAATTCTCCTATTATTCCAAGTGAAGTGACCATTACTAGGTAGAACATCAATAAGATTTAATTCAAAAATGCTATCTCTGAATAACAAAGCAGAAGGCTCCAACCTAGGAATTCCACCTCTTTTCTTAGACAATTCCACAATAGCATTAAAATCGCCAGCCATAACCCACGGATGGTAAGGAGCTAAGCTACGAACAAAACGAAGATGGGACCATAGAAGTTGTTTACCCAGAAACTCAACAGGAGCATACACATTAGAGAGGAGAATACACTCACCAGTCTCATACCAAGAGGCGACAAGGGATATAGAGGATCTAGAGGACATCCACCATAGGGGGAAAATCTTCCGAGGGTTCCAAAAGCAAGCCACCCCTCCAGAAGCACCAAGAGCCCCCACACACTGGCATTCACCATATTTCCACAGCTTAGGAGCCATGGCCAACATATTATCTACAGATAATTTAGTCTCCTGAAGAAAAAGAACATCCGGAGAATGATTCCTAACCAAATCACGAACAGCTTTTTGTCGAGGGCCACTGTTCAAGCCCCTTACATTCCATGAGAGAACAATCATTTCTGGGGGCATGAAAAATGTGAATCAAGAGTCTTGACTGACCCTGACTCCACCAAAGTTTCCCCAGTTAATTTAATCTTCTCCATATCCTTTTTCCTTCCCAGCTTGGAAGTCCTGTCACCAACCCCTTTCTTCAGTTCATTTTGCTGAATACCTAAACGAGAGGAGGCCAAAGAGCTCTTCCCCACATCCTTGCCACCTTTCAGGGGCAATGGGGAGCCACCTCCACCACTCTTCGAAGCTCCAATAGAAGATTCTTGTTCAGTCTGGACAATCAATTGTTGATCTGTATCCATCTGCCCAACCCCAATCTCCTGCACATCCTGCATGGCCTCCAATGGTGGCCCATCCTGTCCTGTACCCAAAGTTCCCTGATCCAAGTTCAGCAACCCCGGATTCACTTCCTCCTGGCTGAGATCATCCAACACCTCAAACCTATTAAAAGTTTCATCATCCTGCCTCTCCCTCAAGGTCCGCTTCTGGCCCCGATTCCTATTGCGAGCCTTAACAGGGACATAACCATCATCTCCATTACCATCACCCGGAATAGGCTCCTTACCATTATCAGTCCTAGGAGGATTACGAGAAGGCTGAGAAGGTTGGGGCCCCACATGCTTAGCCCTAGGGCACCTACGCTGCAAGTGACCATATTCATGACAAAGACGACACCGAAAAGGTAGGGTTTCGTAATCTAGCTGTTGAACCCAAGTATATGATCCAGCACTCACTTCAACAGAATCTGGTAGTGGCTTGCTTAAATCAATTTCTACACAGATACGAGCAAAAGTCATTACCTTTTTATACTGCGTCTGTTGTGAAGACCCAATAGGTTTACCGAGCATTGAAGCCACCAAATGCAACACGTCATCCCGCCAACACTCAACTGGAAACCACGGCAACCGAACCCAAACTGGAATCCGACTCGGTATTGCCTCAGTCGGGTTGAAGCCAGCATGCCATGGCTTGATAAACAAACCCACCTGGTTATAAAAATAGGGGCCACCCTCGAAGACCTTATTCCGATCTGCCATGCAATCAAAAGAGACCATAAAAAAGTTGTTTGCAAGGAGCCTAATCTCCATCTCCCCCTCCGGCATCCAAGTCCGTTGAGCCCAGGATTCCAAAAAATGCAGCGAGACTCTCAAACCCATGAACTTGCAATAAAAAGAGTGCCTTGAATAGTATTCAATATCATCTGCAAGCATTTCCATCGGGATAATCAGCTTCGGTCGCTCTTTGCATCTTTCCAAACACCCATTAATCTTCGTAATTCGGGAACCATTAACCGATCCTAGATCATTCATCTCCATCTCTGAAGAAAACAGCGTATTATCAAAAACATTCACTCCATGCGCCGAAGGCTTCGAACCAAATGCTGAACGGAAATCCAATTTGGGGCTAACCCCAGATGTTTCCCCACCCGGCATAGCAAAAAACAAGATCCCCAGCAGGCATGCAAACCCCCAGGACACTTTAGCAAGAAATGGAAAAAAGAAAAGACCCCAAGGGCAGGATCAAAACCCTTCCACCCACAAGCCACCCAAACAGTAGCAAGAAGGCCTCCAGAAAAGAAAAAAACCCCACCACCACAGCCCCGATAGCTTCAAAAACCCCCCCCCACAACGCAGAAGCGAGCAACACACAGAGAACGAGCTAGGGCACGGTCGCCCTAGCTCGGCTTGCAGAGCACGCAAACGCCATCCCCGCCATTTCCGGTTGGATGCTATTGATTATGCAACATTAACTATGCTCTAGCCAAAGACTTAAACTCATTGGAACCAAACAAGTCTTGGGTCACTTCTAGATGATATTTATCCATAATATTGTACCGAAGATTTTTGTGAGTCAAAAATATATATATAATGCTATATTTTTTCTATAGGTGACTCAAGACTTGTTTGGTTCCAATGAGTCTAAGTCTTTGACCACAACATAGTTAATGTTGCATGTCCTTATAAGCCTGTATGGCTAACTATATTGTTTATCCCATATTGAATAGTGGAGTGAGCTAAATTGATTATGTTAATAATTTATTTTTCTCATACAAACATATAATAATGAAAAAAAATTCAAATTGATTAATTAATTTGATTGTCCCATATGAAAAAAGATAACTCAAACTAATAATTTTTTGAATATTTAATTAAGTAAAAAAAATATACACATTAACTTTTAAGATTTACTAATATTTTATTCTATTATCTTAATAAAATAAATTTGTTTTAAACCAAATGAAACATTATAAAATAAAATAAAATCCACTCAAAAATCAATTTTGTATTGGCTCTATCATCCACAAGTACAGAAAAAAAATCTTTGCTCAAAATACCTACAATGGCTTCTCTACTTTAGTGCTTTGCTTCTCACCATCGTGCCAAGCATTTTATGTGGGATGGTACAGATGTATTTCTAGCTTTTTGGAGCGAATCTAAGCCTTACACATTAGCTAGTTGAGTTGTCTAGGTAAACACCTTTTATTTTTTTCAAAGCATGTAAACAGTTTTAAATAATTTGGTTGGTTATTTTATTAGACAAGTTACTTTATTTAATATATAGAAAAGCAGATGTTTGTTAATGTTTTTTAATCATGTTGTTCATCAGTTATAATTTACTCTGACATTATTTTTCAATTTATCTATTTGTGTTTTCAGCTGAATGACGACACTATGAGAGATGCAAAGCATAGGAAACAGTTGGAAGTGATTAAATTTCAATTTTTACAGCTTGAGGTATTTATTGTTCCAGTCAACTTCAAAATTTAAAGATCTCTTTTTTATAAGACTATTGTTATTTGTTTTCTACTATCTGTTGTACAAGAATTCTTTGACTAGAAGATATTTGATGTCAAGCAACATTACCCTTAAACTACTTTATATAACTTTCTTATTTTTATTTGTTTAACAGTTCTTTGTTGAACTGCTATATTTTTTTATTATATTTCAGCACCTTTTACCTTTGTTACCTTACAGAACCTAAAATGAGACACCATACTCAAACCAATCTCCACATTCTAGGCCAAAATAAAGTATTCTTTAAATGCTATAACATACTTAATACCAAGCTATGTAAATTTGCCATACCAATAACTTGTTTATTATCCAAAAAGATGTGAACAGCACTATGTGGTGGCCGAAAGGACTCAAATATTGCAGTGTTACAGACTGGAGCGTTTGTAGACCCACTTTGTTATTAGCCAAGTCACCACATTTAAATGACAGGTTATCCATTTTTGAATGCTACCAACCCACATTGACTTTCCCATATTAAAATATCATACAAAACATGAACAATTTTGTCTGGGAGTCCATTTTGTCTTGGCTAGAAATGATGAGTAATAAAGAAATAAATGTGTATGTTGCATTAACTCCTCATATCACTAAATAACTGGCAGTTAGGTGTAGCTTCAGCTATGGTAAGCAGCTTATAATAAAACAAATATTAAATACTATATGATAATGCCCAACATGCATATATTTATGCTCACTAAGGGACCCAATATTTTAAAACATAGGAGTAAATTCATATTTATGGTGTAGAAATTCATTTTTATAGAGTTTGGCATGTTTATACATTCTTATATGTAATATGTTTCATAGGAAATTTGAATGGTTTTATAGAATTTGTTTTCTTGTCATTTATGTATCATAATGTTAATTTAGAATATCATCATGTGTATTTGATGTCATCTATATTATATAATGGCTTATCTTATCATGATATTTGATTCTCATAATACTCAATGAACTTATGTATGGTCTATGTTCATATGATGAGTCCAATCACTTCAAACACACCTATTAGTAAGGTAATCTTTTACTTCTTTAAAAATTCTTAACATTTTAACCCTTTCGAACATATAGACCATTCAAATGCTTTAGTTGTTTAAGGTCCAAAGTCAATAGATTTAAAAATCTTAGCATTCAATTTCATGGATTAGGATTAATAGATTTCAAAGCATCTATCATATCAAGCTCTAATACACATTTTATAATATGCCTAAATGATTGTTGAAGACCATTCAAATGCTTTGGTTGTTTAATGGCCAAATCCATTAGATTTAGAAGTCTTAAGCATTCAATTTCATGGATTAGGATTAATAGATTTCAAAGCATTTGTCATATCAAGCTCTAATACCCCTTTTATAATATGCCTAAACTATTATTGAAGCTTATAAATTTGGTATTCAATATGTACAAAATCACCCATCAACAAATGGCATGCCTTCAAAACTATTTTTTTAAATGATTTTAGTATATACCTTTTTTGTAATATGAAATACAAATGAGAAACTCTATCAAACCACATAAATATCCTAAAAGCACCTTGGACATAAAATGTGATGATAGGGTGAGGAGAATGATTGTGTCAACTTCCACAAAGGAAAATTTTCATATTTTTTTTGGATGCAAACTAAACCCATTGTGACAATCTACTTAACAAACCTCATTCTAAAATTTTATGTCAAATCAAATCTGCAACTTTCTCATCATTCATTGAACAATGCTAGCATCATAGTCATTGCACCAAAATCGATTATAATTGAAAGATCAATAAAAACATCTAATTCAAATCAATTAATTAGATATCCAAGAAAATAAAACACTCTAACATACTTCTAAAACATCTAACTAAAACATTACCCCCACCAAGTTATAGATTGAGAATTGTAAAGATCAAGAGACATGACTACTAAAAAGGGAGGAGTGTAATTTTGGCAAGAAAAAAATGCATCTGAGTTATAGAAATGAGGGGGGGAAAGGAATTGTTTCCCAAATAAGTGGATCAAAGTACTACCCCCAATAAAAGGGTGAAGATATCATAATTAAATAGAAGTAGAGAACTTGTCTATAAGAATAATAATAAATAGAAGTGGAGAATGTGTATAAGAATTAAATAGAAGTAGGGAACTCATAATGGAATGTGGCATACCATGTAGCCTAAAATCAATGTCTAAGAAGTGTTGTAATACCATTGTGGTAATGTAGACTAGGGCAGGACATAAAAATGAGCTCACTTGGTTAGGTGGTAATGACCACAAAAATGATTTTCTTATTACTAGACTTGGGAGCCCAGTGATGAAACCCATTGAAATATTGGTCCATGTTGTGTGGGAAAGGAAGGATTTGTAATGACCTTAGCTAAATATTTATGTAAAAAACTCATATATGGAATATTATAATGAGTCCCAACCAAAATATCCACAACACATTTATATGGATTGCTCATATAAACTAGCTAGAACAGAGTGTTTCATCCAAATGACTCATTCAATGATTACAAAGATGTGTTACTTCATTTTTTGTTGATAACAAAGATTACAATGATCACAAATATATTCAAATGTTCAAATGCCCAAACACTAAAATCTTCCTAACTATTGGAAATCTCCAACTTGAAGTGTATGTGCAACCTTTGTGTGAAGCTTCCCTTAAAAATTCAAATAGGTTTCATTCTCTAAACTCTAGGAAATCAATGGGGTTTTCTCCACTAATCTTCATAACTTAAGGGTTTTTGTCTTCAAATCTAATAGGTGAACAAAAGTGCTTGACTCTACAATTTAGGATTTGTTGATATGATATCCAAAGATTATACAAACTAATGAAGTTGTCTACCTTATATAGACGTTGAAGGCCTAACATGGTCCCAAAGTTTCTCACTATTTTATTACATTCAAATTTGAGCCCATTAATGGTGTTCCTAGTTGGCCATGATGGTAGGTAAAGTCCTTTGTTTGAACGATGAAGTTCTAAGAAAGTGCATCTATGGGTGGGAGGGTCTAGGGAAACACATACCAAAAGGATGTAGTGGTTGGAGGGAGTGAGGGTCAAGGGTTGGTGATATCGAGTGCACAAGGAAGGAAAAGTCCATGGTTCCACAAACAACAAGGGAGCAAGAGGCCAAGGACCAAGTTTTTGGAATATGCAATGTCAACAGGGAAGTGGGGAACTCAACTAAGGGATGCCAGTATGAGAAAGTCTGAAATCTCACCCAAAGTAAAAAGGTATCCCAAACACTTCCAAACTTTTAAAAAATAGAAAGGGTACATTACAAGGGTTGTATTTAGATCCTAAATTTCTAATTATTTCACCCTTGTTATATTGACATACATCACATTTAGTGATACATTTTTTGACATCTTTCTTGAGACCTTTCCAAAATAATTTTTTCTTGAGATGCTCATAAATATTCAAAAAATGGTGTGACTTATTGTTGGGGATGAGTGGAACTCAATTAATAACTACTTCTAGTTGGGAAATTATGTCATGATACTTAAACACTTGACCTTTTTGGAATCCTTGTCTTGACTAAGGATCTACTTCCAACTATCAAATAATATCTTTAAGTTTGGGATCTTCATTCCATTCTCAACAAACTTCCTTCAACCAAGTTGTACCAAAAATTGAAAGTGAGAACACTAACCCTTGTTCTTTAGTGCAATATAAAATTATATAAAACTAGTATTATTGCTTAGATATTATTAGTATGATATGCACCACCATTCGCAAGCTTGTTGTTTGCCTCATTCTCCTCCAATTTGTGGTAAGGAGATACCATTACAGTGAACTACTAAGAGGAGATAGGTACTTGGTTTTCTTATGCCCTTTTGTCCTATCATAGCTCCTACTTTGTACCCAAACAATCCTTGTCCTCAATACAACCTTCCCTTATGTCCCCTAGATCTTCTCTCTTATCATCTAGGTTAATGAGTGTGCATATAAAGCATAGGGCTTCTATAAGTGGGCACTATGCTTCACGGGTTGAATCTCGCCACATTATAGAAGAGCTTGTCAACAAAAGGAGTGCTCCTTTCAAACTCAAAGAACTACACTTTGAACTCAATTAGAATCTTCTTTTATGTTACCTCCTCTTGAAACCCCTATCTAATACTTTATTTCCATAAAAAATACATAAAACTTTCTTTAGTGTATGGTGTACCACTGTATCAAGAAACACAATTATACCTTTGATTTTAAGACACTCAAGCACAAGACAATATCCAAGGTTAATCTTGTTATCAAAGCTATCAAAATTGACAAAATCTAAGACAAGTTTACCAATGTTATTGAAACCTCACAATGCCCTTTTGAGTCTCAATTTATGGAGTTCATACCTCTTCCATGCATAAATTTCACTTAGATGATCTCGATCAAACATTGATGAGGAGACTTGTAACCTATTATGGCAATAACTGTGTATATTTCTATGACTCCAACATGTTAAGCTTTAGTACATTTATTACTATCATTTTAAATTGAATGTTTTTTAAGTTCTCTCACTCAAATATATGCAAAAAGAAGAAAAGAGAGAAAGATGCTTGTGGATTGAATGCAATGGGTGTTTAAGGATACATGTATAGCAATTCATTTTCGTTAGTTCCCAATATTTTTCTAGCATTTAGAATGGTTTTTTAAAATATGATATTGATTATCGTAGAAGAGATAGATGGCTTTGACTTCCATGGTGATTATGGAGTTTATACCTACACATGAATTATTTCAAAAGTCATTGATGACTTAAAGAATATATTATTAAAAGTCTAGTTAATTTCTTAAAGAATGTATATTGTTAATTTCTAAAATAAAATATTTTGTATAAAACCCACTTTCTTAAAGGATATACCTCGAAGAGATTTTTTCATGTGATATTGACTTTAAAGGAATCACTACCATCTTCACACCATATTCTCTTTTAGTAGAGAGGAAGATTCTAAACTTTTTGTTCAACCTTTAACATGTTTGTTTTAAGATGTTTCATTTATATCAAATGGGAGAGCACTTTAATAAATTATGGAAGGGATTAAAGTGAAAAAAAAATCATAATTAAAACCAATAGAAAGTTAAATAAACAATTAAGTATTATTACACAATATAAATAAATAAAATTATTATCTTTTCTAGTTATATTTAGTATTACAAAAAATATACAATAGATATCAAATTAATAATAATGTCAACCAACTTCCTCAAGAAATTGAACTATGCATATTTCAAAGAGTAATTCTAAAAACAAACTTATGGATTCAAATTAGCCTTGTCAAATGGATCTCCCAAAGAAGTCAGAGATTGTTTAGGCAATTAGCTCTAAACTCCTAGATCTGCATACGTATATCATAATAAGATTTGAAAACTACAAAAGTCCAATGCATCATGAAAAAGAACCAACTATTATACTAGTACTATCAATATCACAAGGCAACTGAAGACAAACACCACTATCCATGGCATGGACAATTACTATACATAAATCTCAAGCCCTTACACTAAATAAGGCCACATTCAATATCAGCAACGCTAAAAGACAAGAGTCAACATTACTACTATATTGAGAGTTCAGTCCATAAATTGCATTCATATAGAACTAGCATTCTCCTTCAACCAATATCAGAATGAGAAACAAACTCTACACCACTATACACAAGAAAGAAGGATGTCAGCTACAATTGATGTCTTTATAGCAAATCCATGTATATAAATTTCATACCAGCCTCTATCATATAACAGTTCAACTTCCTCATTTCAATCTTCTCTTTATCATTATTAAGTAGAAAACATCCATTCATAACTAATTTATTTTGTCTATGATTTACAAATGAATATTCAATCTTAATGTCTAGTGTCTAAATTTAATAGCATTAATACGGTTAAACCATATTAAATCAATGCCTTGTGCTCTATCTCATTTACTATTCATTTCTTACTTCCACTAGCAAATTTATTTGTCAAAATACGAACCACTCTCAAGCTAGTAGTGGGCAAGTTAGCCAATTGCCACAAGATATACATAGTTGTTATGGTTGGTACGAATTATCCTTAAATTCTGTGTGGAATCTCCTGACTTTGTTCCAATAGCTCACAGAAAATCCTGAGCATATTATTCTTAGCTTTTAGTTAATATTGGAGCTAGAGGAGGAAAATCCTGCACATGTAAATGCACTGCATATAACTGGAAGACAAACTGTAAGGAGATAAAGGTCCCATACAACTAAATTAAGCAATTGTAATGAAAATGACCTTTGAGGATTACCTTCGCTTACAGGTAAATCCCTTTAATATTTCAAGTTATAAATATTCAGATAAATCCTTCACTTAACCAGGTAGAAAATCCGACTCATACTGCAAATATAAATTATACTTAGTGCCTCCACTTGGTGGGCTTGACGGTCAAGGTATCTCCCTCCCTACATATGCTAAACTCACAGAGTATGGGGATATAAGATTGTCTTACCTTATATTATTCAAATTTTAGACCACTGGCCTTCAACCTCATAACTAGGCATAGGATAGAACTAAATCAAACCTAACCAATCCACCAACAACTTTTTTATGTTAAGAGAAAAAACATCCCCATATTTTTCTGTAGCCCATAAGCATCAGGTGCACAAATCATCAACCTCATTCAGCTTAATGTCAATAGCTATTCTACCAAGCACCACAATCCACCAATACAATACAATGTTCCATCATAAACTACACTAGACTGCTGTTATGATCTCACAACTAAAGGCGGGGAATGAAATTATAGTTAAATTTCCCTGAAAACATGAGTGGTGCCACTACATAACCTGGAAGTAAAGATTGCGGAATGCCAACCAAATCGAGTATCCATGATTTTGTTCAACTTGAAATGCCACCCGGACAAGAACCTAGCAAGCAGGGACTGAATGACTAAGCAAGGAATAAGAAAACTTGAGGATTGTTACCCATTTTTGCCTATGTTTCACAGCATTTCTTGGATGAGGACAGGAGGACGGCAGGGGACACATTGCAGGGACAGCAATCTGAGGGCTATTTTTGGGGACGGCAGGAGGACAGCAATATATATGAATTATATATGTATATATATAGAGAGAGAGAGACAAATTTTTTCAAGTTAATGAACAGCAGTATAACAGCAGCAATATAACATGACACTGTTAAAATGATGTCTGGATAAGCCTGCATACCAACCAAATTCCAAAAAGAAATAGTTTGTTTACACATCTCACACTGTACCAGACCATGGTCAATGCACCTTTAATCTCTTTTTCAACTAATAATGATAACTGACTCTAATGATATCAAGAATTTTGAGGTTTGAGACTTTTTTGAACAATGAAATCACAAATCCAAATTATTGCTGTAGTAACTATTATATAACTTATATCATTAACTATAAATCTGAATCATGGTATATTTATTTCTGTTATACTACAGCTGTTGCTGTCACTGCTGTCATGATATATTTTTTGCTGCTGTTATAATGTGGTCATGTTAAACTGCTGTTATAATGCTGTCATGATATATTTAAGTCTTTTTTTAATGTTATGAACCATTTATTTTTAAAACATAATAAAAAATTGCTTCACTGTAGGGGACACCTAGCTATCCCTGGGACGGTTGAGGGACATATGAGATGTCCCTGGCCACCTCAGGGACAGCCAGGCGTCCCCTAACTGTTTCCTGTTGTCCCCTAAAATGGAAACACATTCCTGAGATATTTCCGGAATTTGCTTGTTGGGGGGGACAGCCAGGGCAATGTCTAAGGTGCAGGGATGCGGGTTTGAAGGGTGCAGACGCATCCCCATGTAACACAGGTTTTTGCCAATTTGAAAACTTTCCCTGAATAGTTTTTCATAATAATATAATATTTTCCACAATTTTTCTCTTGTAAATAAAATATTTGAATCTTGGAGCAATGCTAATATTGTCTATCTACATTTTTCAAGAAAACATTACTTTGTAACCATTCCTAGATCTAAAATTTTGAAGAATTACTGCACAAGCATTCAAGTTGTAGTAGACCTCCCTTACTGACTCAGATGTGTTTAAAATAGAAGTGACACAAATTTATTTACAAGTGGAACTGTTTATATTTAATCCATAATATGCAGGACATGCATACTCTATTTGATATTCTAACGTACTGTTGTTTTCTAAAGACAAACCAACAGAAACATTAGTTTATCGCCTTG
The DNA here is from genome assembly GCA_007258455.2 of Sequoia sempervirens. Lineage (NCBI taxonomy): Eukaryota > Viridiplantae > Streptophyta > Pinopsida > Cupressales > Cupressaceae > Sequoia > Sequoia sempervirens. The sequence continues at coordinate 14,660 of VDFB02359220.1, forward strand.
AGCCCTTTAAAAGAACATCAAAATACATCTGTGAAAGATGGTGGCCTAATTAGCAAAATCGATCAATTTTGCACATTACACCCATCTAAGTCAGTCTCTTACATAAAAGATATGAAAATGATGTGGATGACCTTAAAGACTCTGTAATTCTATAAACCGCAGGACCATTTAAGTAATGTATACAACAGGCATTTATTTGGAAAATTATTACCATATTCTACATAGGCAATAGACTGAAGATGCTCAAATATTATGACGAACAGAATGTGCTCTCTAATATCTGAAATTTTGTTGGCTTAGGAAAAGTTAGCCAAGATTGTGTGAACCCCACAAAAGGCTTCCCAAAACATGTATCCATCGAGGTCCTACAAAGGCCAAAGAAAGTCTTGAAAGATGGTTTTGCCTAGAGTAACACCACTGACAATGCCTAATCTCCATTGGTGATGTACTCAGGAAAGCACAATTGTGTGCCCTATGTTACCACATGAAAAAGTATTTTATAATTTATTCTTTGAATATCTACAACAACTATTATCTGAAGAGAATAATTACCGGTGGAAGAACTGTGCAACAAAAGTATTATGTTATTACCTCCTATAACACACTCATTTGGAACGCAGCTTCAGGATGACCTCAGTGAGTGCTAACATATTAACATAGTTCCATGATTCATGAATGAGCTAAGTCAAGTATATACTTCCCAGCCTTTTGAAAAAGACTTCCAAGGATTCAATGACATGAAACCTTAAATATTATTAGAATGAAAGTGATGAAATATGATATGATTTACCATGCATGAAAAAAGCCACTACAAGAGCTTGCAACATCGCTTAACAAAATTGATTTTAATTTCTTAAGTTTAGCAATTGGGTTTTAAGAGTTGAACTGTTGCAAATACTTAACCTAAAACTTTCCAGCAACTCAATGGTGTTTCTCAGACATTGCTTTGACATGACAAATATACTTTCGTGTTTCCTACATTACTGAACTTATTTAGGTAACTCCAATTAATTCAGGAAACTTAATCACTAATCTACCCAGAGATCCCAGACAAAACAACGTAAGAGATTTCTTTACGTGAAGCATTTTGTTGTGGAGTATCAGCTCAATCCCACTTTCTTCCCATTGTAGAACACATTTTTGTGGCCATCATTCAAATCCTACCAGCCTCCAGTTTGCAAAGGAAATCTTCTTTGCACATAAAAATAATGCACAAAATATTTACCTTGTGTTTCCAATTCTGTGGCACCACCCCATCCATACAACATTTTGAGGGTTGTGTCCCCAAAACTGTAGTGAGCTTTAGAAGAAAGCAGTTTCTTGCATGCATGGAAAAACCAGGAAAAGAGAGTGTTGGAACCATCTTTAGCACTGTTGTCCATTGAAATTGTTGAAATAGAAGTAAAATTCCAGCTGGAATCAAGGATTAACAATGAAATTTTGTCACTGTCCAAGCTGTCCCTATGTGGTCTGTGATGGTGTTATGCGCAATCAGTTCCCAGTGACCTTCAAAAGCTTTCATCTTTTTGGAAATTTAAACTTGTCCAAACTCTAGGTCAAAGTAACAAAGAGTTGCAAGAATTCAGTTCACCTTCAACAAGTAGTTCACTAAATGCTGAGTTCAAAATAGCTCCAACCTCCCATTGATCTAATCCATGATGCATTATCTGACCTCTTAAAAGCTTCAACTGACTGTTTGTCAAAATATTTGCTAAAGCAATGTTTTAAACCCTTTCTATACTGTCTGTCTTGGTCTGGACGTTTTTATTGGCTTAAAATTAAAGAAATTCAAACAGAAACTAGACTTTATTTTAGGTGCAGACAAAGGGCAATCTAACCATCACACAGAGTTGGTTTTGCAACCAAAGTAAAAACAAGGTTCAAGTTTTGGCTGGCTAAGGAATGGTAATGTTTTCAGAATGATCAATTTATTCAGACTGTGTATTTGTAGTAACATTTCCATCAAAACATGGTGAAACTCAACACATAAAATTACAACTAAAACTCTTTACAATAAAACTGTTGAACTCAAAAGTTCAAGGTTTTCTTTCTCAAGACATAAGTAAGGTTTTTTTTGCTTTGTATATTACAAGTAGACCGTAGAATTGTCATCAATTGATTATGAAGCTCACCTCAAATGTAAGCGCAAACTCTCAAATGCAGGATTTCTCCACAAAAATAAGGAAAACAAATCTGTACACCTGCAAAAAATCATTCACGAAGAATTGGTTAAGTTGAGAGCTACAAGTTTGTCATCCACAGAACTGCAAGTGAGCGTTTAATCAAAGCTTCAACCACCATTTTCAGGTCTGGGTGATGAGATGAATGTCAGCAACTATGCTGAGAATCTAAAGCAGTAAAACTCATATCTGTGCTGAAAGATTGTCCTGAAGCACTTGAGTAATGCCTGGGGGGCACTATTACTAGCAGACCTCTTAAATTTCAATATCTTCCAGATCCACGATAAATTGAGCAGCTTCAAGTTTGTCCTCCACAGAACTGCAAGTTAGAGTCTAATCAAAGCTTCAACCACCATTTTCAGGTATGAATGCTGAGATGAATGTCAACGACCATTCTGCGAATCTAAAGCATTGAAACTCTTCTCTGTGCTGTAAGATTGATATCCAGAAGCACTTGAGTATTGCCCTGAGCCACTAGTACTAGCAGACCTCTCAATATCTTCTAAGTCTGCAATAAGTGGAAGGGGGCGATCTGGAATATGAGGCAGAGGAAGATCACTCTCCATAATTTTCAATGCTTGATCTATACTCGGTCTGCAATGCAACTGTGGATGAGCACATAGCAAAGCAATCATGACATACCTTTCCATTGCTTCTGGTGTACCTGGATCCTCCATGTCCTGTTCAATTACTTCCAAACTGCTCCCCTTTCTCACAAGTGACCAAGCCCAATCAGTGATATGCAGTGGCTGTGACTGGGCATTTGAAAGGAGAGCCTTCCTACCACTCAGAAGCTCCAAAAGCACAACCCCAAAGCTGTACACATCACTTTTCTCTGTTAATTGCCCATACAGTGCATACTCTGGTGCAACATACCCATGTGTGCCAGCAACTCTGGTGCTCACATGAGTCACACCCTCAGGAGTAAACTTGGCAAGCCCAAAATCTGCAACCCGGGCATCAAAATTCTCATCCAGGAGAATGTTGCTTGCCTTGATATCCCTATGAATTATGGCTGGTTGCACATCCCGGTGCAGGTAAGCCAGTCCCTTTGCCATGCCCACTGCAATCTTGCAGCGGGCGCCCCAATCCAGTCTGGTATGAGACCAACGCCCAAAGAGATGATCATGCAGACTACCATTAGGCATGTATTCACACACTATGATCCTCTGGTGGCCCTCTAGAGAAACAGGGGCCATGCAAAAACCCTTCAGTGCCACCAAATTACGGTGCCGAATACTAGAAATTACCTGGACCTCGTGCACAAAACTCGCATCACCAGCTAGGGAACAATTCTTGAACCTCTTCACCGCAACAACTGATCCATCTGACAAAACCCCCTTGTAAACATTCCCAAACCCCCCAACACCAATAATATTATCTCTATGAAAATTCTTTGTGGCTGCCCTGATGTCCTCAATGCCGAAACGGACAAGGGTACTGTTAGGGTGCATGGAAGACGGCTCAGCAAAATGAATACGAATATCCTCCACCAAGCCTCTTTTTTTCATGGCTCTCCTTTGTTTCCAGTAAAAAAAACCTAACAAACCACTAATCATAGCTCCCAACAAAACCCCTGCAGCAACAGTGCCATATACCCATGCCAGATTTTTCTTACCGTGATTCGAACTCAGGTTAATGAAAAACAAACATTGAGCAGTATTATCATCTGTCGGCCCAAATGGGTTCAGAAGTGCAGCAGCATAAATGATTGGATAAGTAGTACAGTCTGTTAAATTTGATGAAGAATTCCCCTTGAGATAAATTGTGGGGGAACTAGATAAAGTAGCTGAGCAATCTGTGCAGGCAGAACCAGTTAACGTTTGGTTACAAGCTCTAGCCATTGTCTGCCTGCTGGTGATGGGGACCCTGGCTTCAAACTCTTGTTGTGTTGTGATGTTAAGGCAGCCCTCAGAGATAGACAGGGTGTTATACCCACAACGGCTTCTGACATCAAAACTTGAGCCTGATGCATTTATTTGTGTCTCAAAGGCTTGCCAGCAGTCAGAGGAAGAATTTGTTGGTGGGAGGAATCGACCATCTGTGCGGAGATATTCAGAGAGGACTAAATGCAGGCCCTGTCGTGCAGCCTGGCATTGTTCAGTGAGGTCTGTAATTTTGCCTATATTGATCGAGTCTGAGAAATTTGACAATATTTTGAAGTTTAGTGGGCATTCTGCAGAGACTGAAATGCAGCAGATTGATATCATGAGGAAAAAGATGATTGAAAATCTCGGTTTCAAAGCCATTGTTTCTTGGGAATTCTCTGGTAAATTAGGGTGACGTCAAATTGGGTTTTTAAGCATAGAATTTTAATTCCTGCTGCAGTTTCTGCTTCTATTGGACGAGGAGTTTTCAACAACTACATTTATCAAAAAATAGGATTTATTCAGCAGAGCACCATCATATTTCACACCCTTTCTGCATCATCCTGACCCAGCTCAGATCGTCTGATTCAGCAATACCCAGATAAGATTTCTCAGAAAAAAAGATTCTTCAAATAGAATTTGTTTCCATAAATTGATTCGCCCCAAACAGCTTCCTTCATATAGCGGATCATTTCAATGGTTACTGAATGGAATGCAACATTGACAAATTTAGACAACCTGAGAGCAAATATCCAAATCTAAAATAACTTATAGTTTTTGAAACAGCAACCAAATTAAAGAAAAGAAAGAAGCTCTGATAAAATAATCCTTGTCTAGAGCATATCACCTGCCAGACTATACAGCGCAGAATAAAAAGAAACATGAATGCAAATCAAAAAATCAATTCACGTTACCCAGTATGGCACACTTGCATAGTCATTTAGAATCATAACCTAATACATGAAATAATTAACCAAAACTTAGAAATTTATTTCAAAACTCATAATCTAGATGAAATATAAAACCAAAACATAGAAATTTATTTCAAATAGAAACAATATTTTATCAAGTACAAATGCTTAATAGGTTTGCAGATAATTTCTACATAAGGGCATTCAAAGTAATCTCATCGTCATCCTACAATAAAAATGCTAAAAGAAACTGTGATTTCCCATAAGATAACTAGAAGCTGAGAGCTTTACCTGATTTAATACTTGATTCGAACCCACTCAACAATAATTTCTTCTTCACACAACTCTGCCTAAAATTATTGATAAACAATTGCCCCGTTCTTTCCACAGTATGCTTGCAGATTGAAGAATACGTCAACATATACAAGATTTACCTTGCTTAAGAAACGGACTCTCAGATCTGGCAACCGCGCGAGATTTTCAAGGTTTTTTATAGGCAGAATTAGAAGCAATATTTCAACTGAAATTTATCATAAGCCGAACCATTTCAGCAAGTTCCAGCTTAACCATCATAAAATCTACAACTAATTCAC
>VDFB02359220.1:24610-63662 GCA_007258455.2 Sequoia sempervirens
AAATATGATAAAATGTTAGCGTAGATCAAAATGGAATCAGAATATCTCATTAAAGTAATGACGGTGCGAAGCTTTTCACGTTGTGGGAAAAAATAGATAAAAAAACGCCACGCACGCCGTCAACGGACGGAATTGCCGTCGATTTTTGGAATTGGTGTTTTGTTCCGTTAAGACTCTTGGAGTTAATTGGTAATGCTTTGAAAAGAACAATCAGCTTACTATATTATACTAACTTATAATATTATAAGTTTGATGTGGTTGTTTTTGAAGGGGAAAATAATTTAAATGAAGATAAAGACATAGAGATTTAGAAATAATAATTGTGAATTAAATTTATGTTAATTTTTCTTTTAATTAATTGTTTATGGTTAAAAGGCGAAAATGATCAAAATGTTTTATATATGACAAAATATGATGTAGATATCATAGATATATAAAGATCAAAGACTATTAGTAATTGGTGTAGGGAAGTCAACACATAGTTTTAAAACTCATGCCTTTGAATGGTATGGTGCATAGTTTGAATATAAGGGAGGATTTTTCTTGATTATGCAAAAGAAGAAATAATAGCTTGTTGTGTGGTAAAGTTGATAGTGATAGAATGGAGACACTTGGTAAGATTGTTTTGATTGACTTATAGTCGAGATACTTACTCTTTGTTGCGGTTTAATGAAGAAACAAATTGCTTGTTTGCAATAAAAGCATCTTGCATCATGGTAGATAATACACATACTTGAAAAATGAATGTCATTATAAAGCAATTGAATCATAATTTTTGACTAAGAAACTATGATAATTGGTCATATATGAGTGACAATAACTTGGCATAAAGATTCAATGACAACACTATTATGATTATCAATACTCAATAGAGCAATTTTCTAAGCAAAATGAGGTTCAAGCTAGTTGGGAAGATAATGAGAACCAAGTTCCAATGGTAACATGGAAACTTGAAGTTTCAAAATATGTTTAGTATGCTCAAGATGAAGTTAGAAAGGATAGCGCATAAGCTATACTTAAAGAAATTCAATCCAATACCAACTAGAAGTTTAATGAAATGGCTTTTAAAGACACTCATTTCTAACCATCTCCTAACATCACCTAGTACCTTATCATATTCTAGTCATAACCCTTTCCCATTTCCTAGTCCCCTTTCAAATTCTCCTTTCATTACCCATCCTTACTAAAATAATATATCCAAATATTCCATTTTTTATTAAATAATTAAAATCTATTTTATTATCCATTCCAAATAATAATACCCATCATCTGTAAAATTCTAGTAAATGACAAAATCCAAAATATCCAAGAAATATTCCCTTGTAACCCCCCTCATTATGCTATCTCTATTTTTACCCTATGCACACCTATTTATCCAAAATAAATAAATAAATGGAGATCATTATCCTCACTCATTTGATAAATAAATAAATGGAGATCATTATCCTCACCCATTTGTAACCCCTATGACTATTCTTAGCTAGTCAAGACTCCCCACTTTCTCCCATTCAATCTTATCCATTCATCGAGATTGAATGTCCATCATTCACATTCCCTTTTCTAGCTCTATAAATTAACACTTTCATTCATCATTTCAAGACTTTTCAAATGATCATTTTGTTAGTGCATAATGTTGATTTGGGCAACCTACATTCCATTTAAGAGTAGATCTATGGTATTGTTATCAACTAAGTATGCACCCTTGTCGATTTGCAAACTCAGCCTACTAGTGAAACATGGGAACTTTTCCACATTGTGGGTCACCTAAAATGGAAAAGAACCTCCAAAGAGGGTTGGTTCCCTTTGGTTCTATCACCTAAACTAAACTACTGACTGTTGCTACTGATGGAAAGAGGTAGAAAGATAACATGAAATGAATAAAAGGTGATGGGCCAACTAAAATGGCTTGCACTACTATTTTGACACACAATCTCTTAGTTTTTCAGTTTGTGTTTACACAACTCAAATGTTTGAAATGTTCATACACAAGCACTTCATACAAAGTTGAAAAGTTTACAATCTTTAGAAGGAAAATTAGGTGATTTCACAAATAAAGATATTTAAACTTCAGTAACATAACCTATGCCTACATGAAACATACATTTCTACCTAAATGTGTTGAAAATGAGACAATGCATTTGAAGATTTAAACATAAAATACAACAATTACATATCAATCGTCTATTTCCACACAATGAGACAATTGTTGAGAAGGAAAAAATACTAAATTTTATTTGAGAAAGGTATTCTTACAACAAGTATATGTCTGAAATGTGTGTCATTTCTTTGAAAAAGTGTTACAAAGTGTATCTCAATTGTTGTGGTTGAAGTTTAAATTTCTTTATTTGTGAAAGTACCTGATTTTCCTTCTAAAGATTGTAAAATTTTCAACTTTCCTATGAAGTGTTTATGTATGAACATGTCAAACATTTGAGTTGCGTAAACACAAACTGAAAAATTGAGAGATTGTGTGTCAAAACAATAGTGCAAGTCATTTTAGTTGGTGCATCATCTTTTATTCATTTCATGTTATCTTTCTACCTCTTTCCATTAGTAGCAACAATAGGTAGTTTAGTTTAGGAGATAGAACCAAAGGGAACCAACCCTCTCTAGAGGTTCTTTTCCATTTTATGTGATCCATAGCCTAGAAAAGTCCCCATGTTTCACTAGTAGGCTGAGTTTGTAACTCAACAAGGGTGCATACTTAGTTGATAACAAGTATCACAATGGATGAACACAAACTTTGATTTCATTTTACATTTTAGTTTTATTTATAATTCATTGTTGTTCTATCTAAATGTAGTCTTTATTTGAGTTTCTAGGTTTATATATTGATCTAACTTGGTTTTAAAGCTTAGATTATGGATCTACAACTTCCAAGAAAGTATTTGATAATTGGCAATAACTTTGAAATTCTAAATGAGGGAGATAAGTTTAGCCCAAAAGAAGTAACTGTAAGTGTATTTCCATTTGATATTAAGGTGAGGAGAAAGGGAAAAGCCAAGAAACAATTAAAGGTACAAATTTATTTTAGGAGGATCAAGGAGAAGTGCTTGAAAAAAGTGAATGCCACTCTTTAAAAAAGTATAAAGGAGTGGCATATGAGAGCTCTATGTTGAGGCTAGGAGGAACTAATGAGATGACTATTTATCAATAATGAGGTTTTCCTTGAAATTTAACTTGGATTTATTTTGAAGATCACAAGGAGCCCACTAAAACATCTAAAACACCTAAAGATCACTAGATTGGTGAATGTCTTTTTGAAGATGAAAATATCTTAAGAAGAATAAATTATATCAAAGATTTTGTTAATTTGGATGAGATGGTTCTTCATAAGATATAAAAAGCATGTGATGTTAGAGCATCTGGATTCTTTGGCTATCCGGAACATTTTTTCATTTTCAATTTTGGTTTTGGTTGCTTTTAAATTTTGTTGTGGTGTTAAAAGATGGTGATTTTATTCTCACCTATTTCATGTCTCTATCTGGAGGTTTTTGAACTTTTGTTGATTTCCAAAAGGCATTTAAATCCAATGTTGAAGAGTATTTAAAATTGTTGTTTTAAATATAAATTAAATTCCAAAGTATAGCACCCCAAATTGGGTGACTTACCTTGGCCAAGGCGTGGTAGAAAGGAAAATCTAAAACGCCTTATGGAGAGCTGAAAAAATAAATTATTAATTAAAATTATTTCCTTTTGGGAGGTTGTGTAAAAAAGAAGGGGAAGAGTTGGGGCGGCTAGAAACAAGCATGCTTGATGCCCAAGTGATTAGAGAGACACTCAAAAATAATGGACAAAATCAGTGATTGAATTGACCTCTTTGGATGGGTAAAAATTGCTGCCAGATAAAACTCAGTATGTGGTGTAGTTAAGAGATGAATAGAGGAGTTGGAAGGTGTGAAAAGAGAGGGCATCAATCCATTGTTTAGCTAAAAATAGTTTCTGCAAATATCACCCAACTAGAGGCGTGGTGTTGAAGAATTCTAGAGGAGTAAGAGGGGGTTGAAGTCAAACAAAATAATAGAGCAAAGCATTGGAGTGTATGCATATTTTTCTAGGACATTTTCCATGTGTAATTTTTGGACAAAGATAAATAATTGTGGCCCGTTCTTTGGAAAACAACTTGATTAAATTGGTGATTGAAATCTCTTTTGAATTTGTTTACTTTGCTGCAAATTTTACTCTCAGCCTAATAAGGTTGAGAGTTTTTTACTTGCATTATTTGGTATGAAAGTGGGGTTTGATTTAATTGAGAAATAAAATGACATATAAAGGACGGGGTCACAAAGGTAGAGCACTCAGAGGCATGGAGCCTAAAATTGTGGAATTAATAAGAATTTTCACAATGGAGGTAGTTGGAGGTCTCACGACATGAATGGAGGCAATGAAAATGGCACAGAGAAGAGGAGTCCCTATAGTGGATTTAAGTGATGATGAAGAAGAGTAGATTGTTGAAGGTGGAGAGGAAGTGAACTGACCAAGTCTTGATCCAAGAGAAGAACAATTTATTAAACCCATCACGAAAATAAACTCCAGGCCACGATTTGATCCTCCAAATTACAAAGGTGGGTTAAATGCGGAAGAGTTGTTGGATTGGATTGGTGAAATGGATAAATATTTTGAGTATGACAATACTAAAGAAGATTAGAAGGTGAAATATGCTCATGCCAAGTTAAAGGGGCACAGATCCCTATGGTGGGATCACCTACAAGAATACAAGCAACAAAAGGGAAAGGAAAAAATAAAATCATGGGATTGAATGGTGACGAAAATAAAATCCAAGTTTCTACTAGCAAACTACCAAATTAATTTGTTTAGAAAACTTCAAAATTTAAAGCAAAAGGAGAGCAGTGTTGAGGAGTATATTGAAGAGTTTTATCACTTAAGCATAAGAACCAGTTGTGAAGAAGATAATATAGAGCAAGTTTTAAGATATTTGAATGGTTTGCACATATCCATCCAAGATGAAATGGGTTTGGTTAATATGCATAGTGTAGAGGAGGCATATCAATATGCCTTAAAAGTAGAAGAAAATATCAATAGGAAGAAACAAAATAAACAAAATAACTCTCGAGGTAGAGGCATATTTTCACGTGGAAGAGGACCACTGAATAGCGGTAGAGACTTCCAAAACAAACAAGAGGAAGCAAGCACATCGAGTGCAAGTATGCAAGAAGGCAAGGGAAGAGGATATTTCCCTAAAGGAAGAGGAGACTAGTCTCATGGAAGAGGGTCATTTGGAAGAGGTAGAGGAAGAGGTTTCAGCTTCACATGTTTTCAATGTGGAGAAGTGGGCCATTAGGCATTTGAATGTCTGGAAATCTAGCAAGATGTTGGAAAGGAAAAATATTCTAGAGTGCATGTTGCACAAGCTGAAAATGAGGAGACTTCAAAAAAGCATGGGGAAGACCCTAAAGATGAAGAGTCAATGATGTTGCAAATAATTTTGTTGAATCCCAAAAAGAAGAAACCGAAACCAATTCAAAGGAGAAATTTGTTTAGAACAAGGTGCAAGGTAAGTGGAAAGTGGTGGCACTGACAATATAGTGTCTGAAGAAATGGTGAACAAGCTAAAATTGAAGAGAATCAAACATCCCAGTCCATACAAAGTTTTGTGGTTACAAAAGGAGCATCAATTGTTGGTGAATGAATAAAGTATGGTTAATTTTTATATTGGAAACTAAAAAGATGAAGTCATGTGTGATATAATGCCAATGGACACATGTCATATTCTTTTGGGAAGACCGTGGCAATTTGATAGACAAGTTGTTCATGACGGGAAAATGAATACATATACAATCAAGAAAGGTGGAGACGAATATACATTGAACCCATTGAAGAATAGAGAAGGAGAATATTAAGACAAACCAAAGGTATGCTTAGTTTTCAAGAAGCAAATTTTGAAAAAAACTCAAAAAAGAGAAAGCATTTTTTGCTTTAGTTTCCAAATTTGCAGCAGTTGGGGCAGCAAAGAATGAGGATGAAATACCAAAGGAAATTCAAGAGATTTTGGACAAGTATGTAGAAATTTTGATGAAGAAGTTTCCTGATGGATTACCACCCATGAGAAGCATTAGTCATTGCATGGATTTGATTACCAATGCAAGTTTACCAAACAAGGCACCATATCGAATGTCACCAAAAGAGAACGAAGAAATAAATAGGCAAGTGCAAGAGTTGCTTGACAAGGGGCTGATAAGAGAAATTTTGATTGTGTGTGTTGTTTCAGAGTGTTGGCACCAAAGAAACATGAGGATTGGCAGATGTGTATGGATTTGAGAGCAATAAATAAGATAACTATCAAGTATCAGTTTTCTTTGCCACGCATGGATGATATGATGGATTGTTTGAGTGGGGCTAAGTATTTTACCAAAATTGAGTTGAAAAGTGGATACCATCAAATTTGCATAAGAGAAGGGGATGAGTGGAAAACTGCTTTCAAAATGAAGGATGGATTATATGAATGGATGTTGATGTCATTTGGTTTGAAAAATGTGCCAAGTACTTTCACGAGGTTGATGAACAAAGTGCTAAAACCATACCTTGGTAAGTTTTTTATAGTATATTTGGATGATATTTTTATTTTTAGTAAGACAAAGGAAGAACATTTGCGACATGTTAGGGAAGTTTTGCAAAGACTCAAAGAAGAGAAATTGTTAGTGAATGTAAAAAAGTGTAGCTTCATGGAAGAGGAGCTAGTATATTTGGGTTTTGTTGTTTCTAGTATTGGTCCGAAAATGGATCCAAAGAAGGTAAAAGCAATTGTAGATTGGCCTTCACCAAAGAGTATGTTTGAAGCAAGAAGCTTCCATGGATTATCAAGTTTTTATAGGAAGTTCATCAAAAATTTCAGTGGGATATGTGCACCAATTAAAAAGACAATGAAGGGTAATAGAAAAGAATTTGTTTGGATAGCTACAATAGAGAGGGGTTTTAATATTTTGAAGGAAAAAGTGATAGAGCAACCTATGTTAGCACTTCTAGATTTTGGTAAAGTGTTGCAAGTTGATTGTGATGCAAGTGGTACAATGATTGGAGGATTTTTGAGTCAAGAGGGAAGACCAATAGCATATTTCATCAGTTAAATGAATCAAAAAGGAAATACTCCATGTATGATCAAGAGTTTTATGCAATTATGCAAGCTCTTAAGAAGTGGCGACATGACTTGCTTCTGAAGGAGTTTATTTTGTATACCGATCATCATGCATTGTAATATATAAATAGTCAAGGTAATCTTAGCCAAAAGCATGTAAAGTGGATTGAATTTCTTCAAAGTTATTCTTTTGCATTGAAACATAGAAGTGGAAAATCAAATAGAGTTGTTGATGCATTAAGCAGAAGGTGCTTGTTGTTGAATGAAGTGAGAATAAGTGTTGTTGGTTTTGATTCCATGGGAGAGTTGTATGAAGAAGATGTTGATTTTAAAGAAGCTTGGGTAGCATGTAAGAATCCAATGGGAGTGGATAAAAATCCATGGTTGGAGTATTTTCTTCAAGAAAATTTTTTGTTTAAAGGAAAAAGATTGTGCATACCTCAAGGTTCTATGAGGGAAAATTTGTTGAGAGAGAAACATATTGGAGGTTTGGGTGGACATTTTAGAGTGTAAAAACATTAGCACAACTGAATGAGAGTTATTATTGGCCTAGAATAAGCATAGATGTTAAAAGAATGGTGCAAGGTTGCAGAGTGTGTCAATATGCAAAAGGAGTGAAGCAAAATACGGGGTTATATCAGCCATTGCCAATACCGGAGAGACCATGGGAATGCATTAGCATGGATTTTTTTTGGGTTTTCCATGAACTCAAAGAGGTAATGACTCATTTTTTGTTGTAGTGGATAGATTCTCAAGAATGGCTCATTTTATACCATGTAAAAAGTGTAGTGATGCTTCCCATATAGCTAATTTATTTTTTAAAGAAATAGTTCAGTTACATGGATTTCCAAGAAGTATTATTTCAAACCGAGACACAAAATTTGTTGGTCATTTTTGGCGTACTTTGTGGAAGAGAATGGGAACACAATTGGGTTTTAGCTCAACCTACCATCCTCAAACAAATGGCCAAACTGAAGTTGTGAATCAAATCTTGGGTAATTTGTTGAGGTGTTTGGCTAGGGATAAACCAAATCAATGGCATTTAACTTTGGCACAAGCAAAATTTGCATATAATAACTCCATAAATCAAAGTGTGGGTAAAATTCCATTCCAAGTTGTGTATGGATACAACCCAAGGGGAGTTGATGCATTAAGAGATAGTGTAGATTTGAAAAGAAAGAGTGTTGTAGCAGAAGATTTTGCTGAGTATATTCATGAGTTGCAAAAGGAAGTGAAGGGGAATCTAGAGAAGAGTGCCATTTAATATAAAGAAAATGTTGATGTGCATAGAAGAGAGCAAGAGTTTCAGATTGGTGAACTAGTGATGGCACATTTGAGAAAGGATCTAGGTTCGCACAGGGAACATATAATAAATTAAAATGGAAGAAAATTGTCCTGTGCAAGGTTTTGCAGAAGTTTTCATCAAATGCATATGAGATTGAGCTTCTAGTTGGTGTTGATATCTCTCTAATATTTAATGTTGCAGATATATATAAATATAATTAAGGTGGACGAAGTGGGCAACAAAGCACATCTTCAAATTTTTTGAATGTGCAAGATTGGATGCATCAATTGCTAGAGGAGTGTGAAAAGAGTGATCAAATCATTGATTCATAGATTTCTAAACAGACAAGAAGGAAAGAGTATTGGGAGTATTTGGTACACTGGAAGAATCATGCAACTGATGAAGCTTCGTGGGTCAACGCTTCAAAATTGGAGAAGTTTGGAATTCCAATTCCAAACTTGCCCAAATGTTCATGAGCTTTGCGCTCATGGAACATTTTTCATACGTGTTGTGTTTGATGTCAGAGCATCTGGGTACTCTAGCTATCCAGATCACTTTTTCATTTTCAATTTTGGTTTTGGTTACTTTTAAGTTTTGATATGGTGTTAAAAGACTTGGTGATTTTATTCTTGCCTATCTGGTGTCTCTATCTAGAGGTTTTTGAACTTTTATTGACTTCCAAAAGTCATTGAAATCCAATGTTGAATAGTATTTAAAATTGGTGTTTTAAATATAATTTAAATTCCAAAGCATAGCACCCCAATTTGGGTGACTTACCTTGGCCAAGGCATGGTAGAAAGGCAAATTTGAAACGCCTTATAGAGAGCTAAAAAAAATTATTAATTAAAATTATTTCCTTTTGGGAGGTTGCATAAAAAAGAAGGAAAGGGAAGAGTTGGGGAAGCTGGAAACAAGCATGTTTGGCACCCAAGTGATTAGAGAGACACCATAAAATAATGGAGAAAACCAGTGATTGAATCGACCTCTTTGGATGGGGAAAAATTGTTGCTAGATAAAACTCAATATGTGGTGTAGATAAAACTCAGTATGAATAGAGGCGTTGGAAGGTGTGAAAAGAGAAGGCATCTATCCATTGTTTAGCTAAAAACATCTTTTGAAAATAGTGCCCAACTAGAGGTGTGGTGTTGAAGAATTTTGGAGGAGTAAGAGGGGGTTGAAATAAAAAAAATAACAGAGAAAATCATTGGAGTGTATGCAAGTTTTACCAGGACACTTTCCATGTGTAATTTTTGGACGAAGATAAATAAATAATTGTGGCCTATTATTTGGAAAATAACTTGATTAAATTGGTGATTGAAACCTTTTTTGAATTTGTTTACTTTGCTGAAAATTTTACTCTCAGCCTGATAAGGTTTAGAGTTTTTGACCTACATTAGCATGCTCTAGGTGGGTGCCATTAATTTTTACCTCTTGGAGAAGAAGCACATCCAATTTCTACTTGGAAAGATTTTATTTAACATAATACATTTGATTAGGGAGATTCATACCTTGTACATTACATGATAATAGAGATAAATTCATTGAGAAGTAGGAGGTGAATATTTGTGATCGTAGGCTAAATTGAAATAATGGTTGGAAAGTGCCATTATTGTTTTTAAACCTTAACAAAGTAAAAACTACATACATGGAGAGTGGTAATAGTACTAGGGTGAGGTTTGAGGAGAGGGTGATGTTTGGATAATCAATTGAAGATATTAAGTATTGAGGAAGGGAGAACAACATTAAGGATGAAAAGAAATGTGGGATGAGGGGGAGAGGCCATAGGTTCCTTACATTTTATTACAACTTGCCATTAGTTAAAAATAATAGCTTCACAATAAGAAGCAATCAAGTTTAGAGATGGTATCTTGATTGAGAATGTTGGATGAGATAGCAGGAACCAAAGCATGAGGCACATTTTGAGAGATAGCAAGAGGAGGATGCATCAAGGAGGATATATTAGAGGTTTAACCATTTGAGGGTTGTTGAGGAAAAGGGAACACATGACTAAATAGAGAAGAGAGAGAAGGGAGAGAGGATGAATTAGGTTTTTTTAAACAAGGAAGTCTCAAATGAGATATCTTTTCCCAGGAAAATAAAAATATGCATTGAATTTTGTAAGGTATATCAATTCCTATACAACTTCAAACTTAGGTCAAACAAGCCTAATTGAATCCAGTGATAACTAAGAAAGGTCAACTTCTACACATGCTTAAATTTGCACCGTAATAATGGAAAATTTACTTATTGTTGTGTTTACACCAAATAACCCTAGCTAGATGTGTCCTGATGTCATGTAAAATAATTGGAAGATAATATTTTATAATAGGAATCTAATGTACATGTGGTATTTGGACAAGGATGAACCTTTATAGTGGAACTCAAAGTTATAAACCTAAAGGTAACAAACCTAGCCACAAATGACCCATGTAGCATACTACAAAATAAATTTTGCATTGTTGAGTGGTCAGAAACTACTTTGAAATATAATTTCAACTAGCCCCTAAATTTATTCATTACCCCACCCATAGTTTTCTTAGTTAGTTTTATCCCACCTAGATAAATCATGTTTTGTGGATACACATCTTATAAAGAATGGAATCATAGTTCTTATTCTAAATTCAAATGTTGCATCATTAACATCACATAAATTATTAAATTAATTAGATTTATATCCTCAAAAACTTTTTATATTAGGGAAAATATTGTGGGTCCTTGTCCTAAACTTTGAGTTAGGAAGGTTGAAGTCACATATTTCTCCATCATCATCTACATCCCTATCACTTCTTCCTCAAAGGATAAGGTATTGTGTAGAAAACTTATTCGAGAATTAAGAGGGGATTTGAGTTTTATTTGATGATAATTCCAAGGGAGAATTCATGGGTGGAATAGTAGAGCTCATATCTCCATGGACAATTAAGGTTTATGGCTTGATCCAAACACCGAATAGATCATCACTTTGGCTCAAGACTATGATAGATGGATTACAATCCAATTCAATAAACCTCATCCTACTTTGGATGATGGGTTGATTTAGAGGAATAGACGGAGAGTAGAAACCTTAACCTAGAAATGGTGTAAGGAAGCATTCTTTTGTTTCCAAAAATCTCTCAAATTTAGTCTACTAGTTGTTGACCATTTTTATATTAATGTTTTTAGATTAAATTATATGATTTGGGACTATTAAAAGTAAATGAAAATAATAGAGTTAAAATATCTTAGGTCCATCATCCATTAGATGAGATCAATCTCCACTATCGATTAAGTTAACCCTCAAAATCTCGAGCATCCTTAATAGTTATAAAAGTAGCCTTAATATAAATGGATCTTATTTTTATTTGTAGGTTTGAAGGAAAGAAGGTGAAGATGAGAGGAGAGAGAAATGATAAGAGACACTTACATTCCCTTCTCCTCTTCCACCTCGTCTAGAAGGAATATCTTGTTTCTAGATCAAGAGGTGGTAATAAATAGTTTGAACTAGCTATCTTCTCTATGTCATTAGTATATTATAGGATTTGATATTTTTATATTACTTTTTTTATAATGTTACAAATTATTTTTATCTTATTTTCATTGGAGGGTATAGTATAATACACAAAGACAAAACTTTAAGTTATGACATGGATGACTTTATAAAGTTAGTTTAATTTTTTAAGGTGGCTTGTAGTTGACTCTTACGATCTCACTTCATTGTAGCCTAACTTCATCCTATGGTGTTCCCTAAAGATCCAACATAAATCAAGTATCTGAGGTGGGTTGCTAGGTGATATTTACAATGGGTTGGGTGAAACTACATTTCAATGTGAGTTACCTATACCCTTCACATTTTTTAAATCTTTTTGCTTCCCTTCACTTTCACTTGCATGATGCACCATCATGCCCTCTTTCCAATTTCAGTTGAATTCTACATGCACCTTGTATCAAGTGTTACATGTGCAAGGGGCTAATAATAATTCTATATGGTCCACATATCACCTTGTTACACATACTCAAAAAATTCCCAAATATTAGTTTTTCTCAAAACTTATGTATACAAATTTTATGAAAATTTTGAATCACAAGATCAACGTTAGATCACCATATCTCTATTGCTATTTATCTAAATATTTCATGTGGAAATCTTTAGAAAACTCTAAAATTTCATCTTTCTAATGAATCTACACTTTTTAAAAAATTATATGTGATACACACAACCATCAACAAGAAACTCATCCCCCGTTGAAAAACCATCTACAAATTCTTTCAACTTTATCTGAGAAAGAGTTTTGATATTAACAACCTTACAAATTTTTAATATAATTAGAAAGAAAATATAACTCAAAGTAATTCAAATATACAATTCTTTATAATCAAAAACTTCTTTTGATTTACAAGAAAATATGATTTTTCTTTAGCATCTCAACTCAATTATGAAATTTCTTCTTCCCTCACATATTCTCCTATTCTTTGTATCCAACTTGTATCATGCTACTCTGCATATGTACATGAGGTCAATTGGTAGGTCATTTTAAAATAATTATTTTTTAGGTATCATCTTAAAAATGATATTGTTTATTATTATTATTAATTTTATATTATATTTTTATTATATAATAATATTTATATATATATATATATATATATTTTTTAATATTAAAATTTATATATTTTTTAGTAATGGCACAAGGTGGTGAATTTGAGCGAAAATTTGCTGAAGTGAAAGGGAGGCACTAAGGATACATTGAGGAGGTTAGTTGACCAAGAGAGAATGCAGAGGTGGATGGTAGGGAAAAATTTTTTGGGCACACCTCACAATGGGTGTTTGCGAATGGAACTTGGGTGGAAAAATACCTCCTACATAATGGCAATACAGAAGGCCCTATGATGCAAAACCATTACCAGGCGAGAAGGAGGTCCCAAGGTGGTGATTGGAGGAAGGTCTTTGATCTAGGAGGGAAGGTAGCCAAAGGGAAAAGGAATGAGGAAAATTGGAGTGCACGAATCACAGGGCGTGGGTGCTTCTAGGAAAAAAGGTGCCTTGGTGATTCATTGGATCCAAATTGGAGAAGTAATGGGAGTAGAATTTCAAAGCACACCAGCAAATTCTAGAAAGTGAAAGGTTCAAAAACCCTAACATAGAGAACGAAGGAAAAATGAGTCAACGAAGCAAAGAAGCACCAAAAATTGGTAGAAGAATGAACTCAAGAGATCAAGATTTGAATAGAAGAAGAGCGAATAGGAGGAAATTCCAAGGAAAATGGAAAGGATTGGATACAAAAGATAGCTTGAAGTCACGGGGGAGTAAGCTATATTCAATTCCAACATAAGTGATTGAAGTGAGAGTAACCAAACTATCAAACAAAGCATTATTCGCCAAATGGTGTGGTCAAGGATGCCCTAAAGAGGAGATCAAGGCTTGGTGATAAAATAATTTCAAGGATCAGGTAAGCATCCATCAATTACCAAACTCCTTCTTCCTCGTAGAATGTATAGATCAAAATTTAAAATAGGAAATTGTATATGGGAAGCCCCCTTTTTTTTAATGGATATAGTTTTCATTTCCTAAAATGGAGATCAAATTTTGATCCTTGGAATCACACAATTGAAAACACCCCTACATGGATTAAACTAGTGGACCTTCCATCGGAATACTCAAATGCAGAGGCTATGGTGAGAATAGGTGATTCCCTAGGGGTGTGCTTAGGAGTAGATGAAGACTTTGTAAATGGCAAAGAAGGAGAAAAATCCAACATCTTGGTAGAAATAATAGAGGGAGTTGGAATTTACCAAAATTTAGAGATTTTGACAAAGTTTGGAAGCTGGTAGCAGGAAATAGAGGTGTGCGAAGGTGCACACTTGGGGAAGTGTCTTTTTAGAGAATCAATCCAGTAAGGCAAATCAAACAGGGGGATAGAGAAACATGAATGTGAGATGGGATTTGGAGAAGTAGGATGTAGCCCATCCCAAGGAGACCTGGCCTGATTTCGAGAAGATTCAACCCAAAGAGAGCTGTCAGGATCAAAAAAGAGGAAGATCGAATGGGAAACTCAGACTAGAAGGGAGGAATCTCACCTCGTGCAAGCACATTCGAAGGACGTGGTCACACATGAAAAGAAAGACCTAAACACTCTTCTAGGTGAAGCAAAGGAACTACAAAAAGACAATAACACTCAACTCAAAGAGCTTTCCAAAGAAATAAACAATTCAAAAATGGAAATGTAGGAGGAGGGTGGTGAGGAAGTGAAGGGGAATCAAAGTATCAAAAATAATGAAGAAGAAGAGATCCTGGAAGAGGAAGAAAACAACACACAATCTAAGGAGGAAGAGAGTGATCAATACACAAAGGTAGAAGAAGAAGACCTAGAGGGGGCAAAGGAGGGAGAGTTGATTGAGGAAAGTGGTGCAGAGCACTGGCAAAGTTCGGCTTTACTGAAGTTTTTGGTTGAAATCAATTTTGTTGTGTTGTGTAAGGTCTTATGGACCATCTTGTTTGTGGTTGTGGACCTTTTGGTTCTTAGGTTAGAAGTGGTGAAGTTGAATCAGTTTTGGTAGCCAATCTTTGGTTGACTTCTTAGCAATAGACCAAGGTTGCTAAACACACTATGTTTTGCAACACTCATCTTTTGGACATTCCTAGGCTCGAAAAAGGAAACCTAACTATTTCCAAGCATATTTAAAGATAGCTCTTGACCTATTTCAAGGTTGGAAGAATTAGGAACATTTGAAGTTATATGAGTACAATAAAAAAAATAGTGATTTTGGTGTGGAAAATTATGTTTTCTGTTCTTGTTTCTATAACAGTTGTTGAATGAATTAAAAGAGGCATTTTGTGGATTTATTTAACTTGTATTGAAGCCTCTGGAAGTACTTTTTTGGCACATTAGGTAGTTGTTCCATCGCTTTCATCCATCTTTGTAAATTTTGTGTGTTTTTCCTTATTTGTTGTTTTGACTAGTAAATGGAATAAAATGGGGTTTTAGACTGCACTCCCATCGTACCAAGAAGTATGGGGACATTGGGATGTGGCTAAGCTCCATTATTGTATATATGTTAGTAGTAGGAGTCAGTGGAAGTTCATACAGCATGCCAAAAGTCTATTCCTAGGCGAGAAGACTATGCCCAGTTAGGAAAGACTGTGCAAAATAGTTTCCAACATTGCAAGGGTGTCTAACCACTAGAAACTCAGGGTGTGTAAAGATTGCACGAGACCTTACAAAGGTCTAACAAGAGGAAAGAGTCATCATCAATCCATTTGGTGGCTGAAAGGAAGAAAACAGTCCTCTGTGTATCCAAGAAAAGGCTTAAAAAGCCCTAAATTTCTCAAAATTTGTATTGAGCCTGTGTATGGACAAAGAGGGTCCAAAATCTTAAAAATCTGTTATGGCTTGGAATATGAGCCATGGTGTCAAAAGGGAGTTTGGCCTAACCAGTTGAAGGGAAAGAGTAATAACCTATTTTCTTGGGTGAGGAGACCTAAAAGGGGCTCAAGCCTATTAGCCCTTCCCAAACCCTAGACTAGGGTTTTGAGATAGCAATGGAGAACTAATGAATGGAGGTTGATCAGGAACCTTTGTAGGATGTTTTTTGAAGCCATGGAATCTATAAACACCCCTGCATCAAGTTGGGAAGCGTTTGGAGTATCAACTAGTCTTTAGGGAGAATAAGGGCTAGTGAGTGAACAAGAGGAAGAGCACCAAGATTTGGTTGGTTGAGATATTGTAAATGATAGCAGGGTTGGCAGAGAACCAGGGGTGCCTAAATAGCATAGGACCTATAGGTTGAGTGGTGGAGGAAGTGACACCAAGGGGTTATCAAAGGTGAGACCAGGAGCATTGAGTCTGTGATTGATTCAATCCAACCCTGTCCCTATCAGATTGGTATCAGAGCAAGCAAAAGATTTGGGAAAGTAGCTTATATGTCAAAAGTTGAGTCAAGTGAAACTCCCACCATGCTGACAAATGCACAATTAGCCAAGAGGGTTGAAGAACAAGAAGAGGACAACAAGTCCTTAAAAGAAAGAATAGAACAACTTGAGAAAGCATTGAACAATGCAAGATTGGAAGGAATGGTACCAAAGGAAGAAGAGGTTGCAGAGGAAGACAAGGTCCCTGAACCTAACCTTGTTTTGGAGGAGGAGCCTTTCTTGAAGGCATTGAAAGCCCTGAGTGGAAAAGGACTTGAGGGCATACCACTGTTTAGTGGAAAGATGGATCCTGATTTGGTCATGGATTGGATAGAAGGCATGGAGAATCACTTTGAGTGTGATGGATTCAACTGGAAACACGAGAAAGGTGAAGGTAGCTAAATCAAAGGTTGGGAGGGATCAGCATTGACATGGTGGAAATTTGTTTCAAACTAAAAGAGGGGAAAAAGAAGGCAAATAACCATATCAGCAGAAGGAATGGTTGCTAAGGTGAAAAGCCTACATGCTAGATGACTATGAGAGATTCAATTGCACAAAGAAGAGGCAAAGTCTAAATGCGAGAAAGACCAAGATCAACACCTATGAAGAGTTTTAGAAGCTTTGCTTGAGATCAAAGGTGATAGAGGATGAGAGCCTAAAAGTGGCTAGGTACCTTAATGGCTTGAAGTGGAACATTCAGGAAGAGATGGCTTTACTAAGTCCGAAGACAGTCCACCAATGTTATCAATTGGCTATAAATATTGAAGAAAAGGAACAAAAGAAGCATGATCCGATCTTCTAAGAGGCAAGAGCAAAGCGGGGATCAAGAGATCAAAAGAAAGGACAGCCCGGGGTGGTTACAAGGGAAAGGTAGTGACCAAAAGAAACCAAGAAATCAAAACTCCTTGAGCATGGAGAATTGGCTGTCTTCAAGAAGGAGGATTTAACAAAGGAGAGGACCTCAAAGGGGTTCAAAAGCGAGAGGAAGAGCAGGTAGAAGGGTAATTCTTACTTGCAAACATGAAGTGTTACCATTACAATCAAATGGGTCATCCACAGCATGGATTACTTGGGAGAAAACATCCTCTTCTAGCAATGAGAAAAGAGTGAAGCATGCACAAAGAGGACACCATGATTCCTAAGGCAACTGAGATCAGTCATATAGAATCTAAAATTGGAGAGAGTATGATGTTTAACAGAGTGTTGATCAGACAACCAGTCAAGGAGGAACCTAAGCAAAGAAGAGCTCTTTTTAGAGTAAGGTGCAAAATACTTGGTAAAGTATGCAAGGTCATTGTAGATTCTGGTTCTATAGATAATATAATCTCAGAGGAGGCAGTAACTAAGCTGAAATTCCAGAAGGTACCTCATACCAACCCCTACAAGGTCACATGGCTGAATAAAGGGCAGAGTGTTTTGGTTAATGAGCAAGTAACAGTGGAATTTTCAATTGGAGGCTATAAAGACAAGCTGGTTTGTGATGTATTACCCATGGATGCATGCCATCTGCTACTGGGTAGACCATGAAAATATGATAGAAGTGCCATTTATGATGGGAAGGAGAACACCATTTCATTCAAGAAGGATGGAAGAACCTTCAAGCTGCAGTCATTGACAGAGGAAGATGAAGGGCAGTCCAAGGTACCAAACATCATGTTGAGCATTGGCAAAGATTTTATCAGCAATCTACATCAAGGAGGTGAAGGATATGTGATCATGATGCAGCCCAAAGAAGAAGAAAAGGCTGAAAGGACAGTCTTACCAAAAGCAGTCCAAAAGTTGCTTGATAAGTACAAGAGCATAGTTAGTGATGGTACACCAACAACTTTACCACCAAGGAGGGCAATAAGTCATCAAATTGACTTCATACCTGGAGCCTCATTGCCTAACAAAGCAGCATACAAGCTCACTCCTGAGCAGAACCTAGAGGTGGCTAGGCAAGTGGAAGAATTGTTGAATCAAGGCCTAATTCAAAAGAGCATCAGCCCATGTGCAGTCCTGGTGGTTTTGGCAACTAAGAAAGGAGGTAAGTGGAGACTTTGTAATGATTCTAGAGCAATCAATAGGATTACAATCAGATATAGATTCCCTATCCCTAGAATAGAAGATTTAATGGATTGCCTTGGAGGAGCACAGTATTTCACTAAATTAGACCTCAAGAGTGGCTACCATCAGATTAGAATTAAGGAAGGTGATGAGTGGAAGACAACTTTTAAGACAAATGATGGCTTATATGAGTGGAAAGTGATGCCATTTGGCCTCTCAAATGCCCCTAGCACGTTCATGAGACTAATTAATGAGGTGCTTAAGGATTTCACAGGGATCTTTGTAGTAGTCTATCTTGATGACATACTGATTTTTCGATGAATGGCGAGAAGAACACCTCAAACGTAATGGAGATGGTTCTTAGGAGGTTGCAAAGAGAAGTTGGCAATTGGCAACGAAGTGTGAGTTCTTCCAGGCAGGGGCTTGTATCTGCAAGGCACGTGGGATCGGTTGAAGATGGATCCAAGAAAGGTGGAAGTCATCCTAAACTGGCCTACACCAACCATAGGGACAAAGGTAAGAAGTTTTCATGGATTGGCTCAATTTTATAGAAAATTCATAAGAAACTTTAGTGGCATATGCACAGTCCTAGATACTATGGGTGGTCCTAAAACAAAAGTTTAGAGTGATGGACTCTAGAGGCGATAAAGGGTTGGCTGAAACAAGAATTGCTTAGCCAATCTATGCTTTTGTTACCTAGTTTGTAAATTATTCACTGTAGAATGTGATGCAAGTGGAGTGGCAGTAGGAGGAGTACTTAGTCAAGAAGGTAGGCCTGTAGCCTTCTTTAGTGAAAAGCTTAATGAAGCCGAGCAAAAATACTCCACCTATGATCTAGAATTATATGCTTTAGTGTAGTCCCTTAGGAAGTGGAGGCATTATTTGTTGCCCAAAGAGTTTGTGGTCTTCACTGATAACAAGGCACTCAGTTACATTAACACCCAAGAGAAGCTAAGTAATAGACATTTGAAATGGATGGAATACATCCAAGCTTTTACATTCACTATCAAGCACAAAAAGGGACAAATGAACAAGGTGGCAAATGCATTAAGCAGAAGGTTGCTGACAATGTAGGAGATACAGCTGAAAGAGCATTAGATTAAGAGAGTTTCAAGACCTCTATGGTGAGGATAGAACTTCTCGGAAGCCTACAAGGTATGCTCTGATTTTGAGAATCATTTTCTTAGTCAATATGCTGAGTATATGCTGCAAAATGGACTATTATTTAAGGGTAATCTGTTGTGTGTTCCAAGAGGGTCAATGAGGGAAAATTTGATTCAAGAAAAACATAATGGCAGTCTTAGTGGGCATTTTGGTATTAATAAGACTTTAGAGCTAGTTCAAAGGTTCTATTACTGGCCTAAGTTAGCAAGAGATGTTAGAAAATATGTGGAACAGTGTGTTGTATGCATGAAAGCTAAGGGGGGAGCTAGCAATGCTAGTTTGTATCAACCCCTGCCCATTCCTAACAGACCATGGGAGTGTGTGAGCATGGATTTTGTGGTAGGTCTTCCTAAGACCAAGACTGGTTTTGATAGTGTTTATGTAGTGGTAGACAGATTTAGCAAGATGAGCCATTTCATTCCTTGCAAAACTACCCATGATGCAAGCTACATAGCACACCTTTTCTTCTGGGAGGTTGTAAGGATCCATGGCTTGCCTCTAAGCATTGTTTCTGACAGAGATTTGAAGTTCATGAGTCATTTTTGGAAGACTCTATGGAGCAAATTGGGTACAAATCTGTCATTTGGATCAGCTTACCATCCTCAGACCGATGGTCAAACAGAGGTGGTTAACAAGGTGCTAGGTAATCTTCTAAGGTGCCTAACGAAGGAATATGGATAGACATGGGATATGGTTATCTCACAAGCTGAGTATCCTTACAATGACAGTGTTAATAGAACTACAGGGAAAAGTCCATTCGAAGTGGTGTATGGGATGCACCCAAGAGGTATTTGTGAACTCAGAGACCTTAGATCAATGGAGAATAGGAGTGGACATGCAGAGGACTTCACTCAGACCATGAAAGAGATACATGAGCAGGTCAAGAAGACAGTTACAACAACAACCCAAAAGTTGAAGGAGAATGCTGATTTGTCAAGGAAGGATGTACAATTTGTAGTTGGGGACTATGTTATGGTCCATCTCAACAAATCCAGTTGTGGAAGGGAATGGCAACAAGTTATAGATGAAAAGAGTGGAGTCCATGCAGGTATTGGCCAAATATGAAATGCATATAAAGTGGAAATTACCATCGAGACCCAGGCATCTCGATCTTCAATATTTGCTAATTTGATCAATTACAAGGGATGCGATCCCAGTGATGTGGATGCATTACGTGAAATATTCAGGACATTAGTAATGTGACCTTCCTCAGACAAGCAGTGAGAGAAAATCTTCTGCGATTGAAGTGCAGAAAGCTACAAGACATCAGGTGTACATGGAGCACCTTATCAAGTGGAAGAACAAGCCAAAATAAGAAGCTACTTGGATACAGGAAGATTAGTTCAAGAAAATTGGCATTGACCTGACATTGGTCCCTCCTTCTTCTCCTTAGTTGTTTGGGCAGAGAGGGGGAGAATGGTGCAGGAGCACCTGGCAAGTTCAGGCTTTACTGAAGTTTTTGGTTGAAATCAATTTTGTTGTGCTGTGTAAGGTTTTATGGACCATCTTGTTTGTGGTTGTGGACCTTTTGGTTCTTAGGTTAGAAGTGGTGAAGTTGAATCAGTTTTGGTAGCCAATCTTTGGTTGATTTCTTAGCAATAGACCAAGGTTGCTAAACACACTGCGTTTTGCAACACTCATCTTTTGGATGTTCCTAGGCTCAAAAAAGGAAACCTAACTGTTTCCAAGCATATTTGAAGATAGCTCTCGACCTGTTTCAGGGTTGGAAGAATTGGGAACATTTGAAGTTATATGAGTACAATAAAAAAAAATAGTGATTTTGGTGTGGAAATTCTATTTTTTGTTCTTGTTTCTGTAACAGCTGTTGAATGAATTAAAAGAGGCATTTTGTGGATTTTTTTAGCATGTATTGAAGCCTCTGGAAGTACTGTTTTGGCACATTAGGTATTTGTTCCATTGCTTTCATTCATCTTTGTAAATTCTCTATTTTTCCTTATTTGCTATCTTGATTGGTAAATTGAATAAAATGGGGTTTTAGACTGCACTCCCACCGTACCAAGAAGTATGGGAACATTGGGAATGTGGCTAAACTCCATTATTGTATATATGTTAGTAGTAGGAGTCAGTAGAAGTTCAAACAACATGCTAAAAGTCTATTCCTAGGCGAGCAGACTGTGCCCGGTTAGGAAAGACAATGCAAAATAGTTTCCAACGTTGCAGGGGTGTCTACCCACTAGAAACTCAGGGTGTGTAAAGATTTTAGGAGACCTTACAAAGGTCCAACAAGAGGCAAGAGTCATCACCAATCCATTTGGTGGCTGAAGCAAGAAAATAGTTCTCTGTGTGTCTAAGAAAAGGCTTAAAAAGCCCTAAATTTCTCAAAATCTGGGTTGTACCTGTGTACGAGAAAAAAAGGTCCCAAACCTAGAAAATATTCAAGAGTTTGGAAAATGAGACAGGGTGTCATAAGAGATTTTTGCATAATTTATTGAAAGAGAGGAGTGTTAACCTATTTTCTTGGGTAAGGAGGCCTAAAAGGGGCTCAAGCCTAGTAGCCCTTCCCAAACCCTAGAGTAGGGTTTTGAGATAGCGATGGAGAACTGATGAATGGAGGTTGATCAAGAACCTTTGTAAGATAGTTTTTGAAGCCATGGAATCTATATACACCCCTTTAAGTTGGGAAGCGTTTGGAGTACCAACTAGTCTTTAGGGAGAATAAGGGCTAGTGAGTGAACAAGAGGAAGAGCACCAAAATTTGGTTGGTTGAGACATTGTAAATGATAGCAGGGTTGGCAAAAGAACCAGGGGTGCCTAAATAGCATAGGACCTCTGAGGTTGAGTGGTGGAAGTGACGCAAGGGGTTATCAAGGTGAGGCAGAAGCATTGAGTGGTGTGATTGATTCAATCCAATCTTGTCCCTATCGAGGGAAAAGGATGCTTGAACAATCCCAATCAAAAATTAAAAAACCAAACATAAAGAGGAAAAGAAAAAGGGGTTGAAGAATGAATAAAGCTAAGTTGGTAATTGCAAGCAATGCAACAGGGTAAAGAAAACTGAGAACTATGAAGGATGTCCTCCTTCCCAAGAACAAATGAGGATCATCACATGGAATGTCAAGGGAATCAATGCCCCTAACAAATGGCACATGTTCAAGCACCAAATCGACTAATCAAAGGATGACATAATTCTAATTCATGAATCTAAATGGAGCCAATAACAAGGAAAGAAAAGAATGAGCAACTGGAGGCAATGGAAAGGACAATTTAGGAAAGCTATGGGAGCGTCTGGTGGTCTGGGAGTAATATGGAATCTTCTATCAATAGAAGGTGAAGTGGAAGAAGAATAGGAAAATTGGTAGCTGATAAAAATCAAGGGATTGATGAGAAATGAGCTCTTCTTTATCATCAACTTATATGGTCCAATTGCCACTGTGGAAAAAAGGCAAGTGTGGAATAAAATCTCAAGTGAACTGGAAAAATGCAGGAATGAGAGAGGAATAGTAGTAGGGGATTTTAATGATACCTGAATAATGAAGAGAAGCAAGGGGACATCAGAAGAGTCATTGCCATACAATGTGATTTTTAAGAATTTGTAGGTAGTAATCAATTAGTGGACATGCAAACCAAAAATGGGATTTACACATGGTCAAATAGAAGGAAGGGTTTCACTAACATAGCTGAAAGGTTGCAAAGATTCCTACTTTGGGGGGATTGGGGAGTGACAACATCCACGTAGGAGTCCCAAATACTACCCTTCACAAGATCAAACCATTTTCCAGTATTGCTTTCCTTTGGTTAGGAAGTCCCCCCAAAGGGAAGCCCTTTCAAGTTTGAAAATATGTGGCTAAGGGATGAACATTTGCTAGAGCTAATAGATAGATGGTGGAATGAGATCAAGTTTGGAGACAAATAAGAGCTCTACAAGATTAACAAGAAGTTGGGATTCATCAAAACTAAACTTAAAAATGGAACAAGTCTCATTTCAAAAACATATTCCAGGAGAAAGAAAGAGTAGAGCAAGAAATCAGAGCCCTGAATGAACACATAATAGAAAAAGGAATGGATGTAGTTGATTTTGAGAATGAAAAAGCCTAAAAGATGAACTGGAAAAATTACTGAAGAGGGAAGAATGCTTCTAGCATCAAAAATCAAGAGAAACTTGGTTGAAAGAAGGCGATAGGAATACCAAATACTTTCACAAATCAACAATTGCCAATCAGAGTAGGAACAAGATAATATAAATCAAAAAAGAAAATGGGGAAGTAACCTAATCTGTTGACAAAGTGAATAAGGAGGCTGCCAATTTTTTTGAAACCATCCTAAACAAGGAGAACTAGGAGAATAAAACAATAAGGGAAAGGCTGCTAATCTCAATCCCATCAATTATAAATGAAGAGAAGAATAGATGGTTGTATCAGAAAATCTCTATGGAAGAAGTCAAGGAAACAGTTTTATAGATGAATCTAGATAAGGCTTTGGGGTCAGATGGCTTCTCGGCTGGTTTCTTCCAAAAATTTTGGAATGTAGTAGGAGGTGATCTAGTAGTTGTAGTGGAAGAATCAAGAAGAAGAATGGTAATGTTGGGGGAAGTAAATCATACATTTCTAGCCCTAATCCCCAAGAAAAAAGATCTGCAGATGATGAGTGATTTTAGACCAATTGCATTATGCCATACCATGTATAAGGTGGTCACCAAAATCATAGCAAATAGACTCAAGGGAGTACTAAATGAGGTCATATTAGAACAGAGTGGCTTTGCTCTAGGAAGGTTGCTTGCATAAGGTATAATCATTACACATGAAACCATACACTCAACATGAAGCATGTATGGTGTTAAAATTGGACATTCTTAAAGCATATGACATGGTGGACAAGTAGTTCCTTCTGGAAGTGTTGGGGAAGTTTGGGTTTGATGAAAAATGGATAAATTGGGTCAAGAGTTGCATCTCAATAGCTAAATTTTTTGTGCTATTGAATGGATCAGCACATGGATTATTTCCATCAACTAGGGGACTAAGACAAGGTGACCCCCTCTCCCCCTTCATTTTCATAATTATGGAAAAGGTACTAGGAAGAGGGATACGAAACCTGAGAAGGCGAGGGAAGTGGGTAGGAGTACATGTAGCAAATGGTTTGGAGCCCACCAGTCATCAACAGTTTGTAAACAACACCATTCTATTTGGGGAGGCAAGTAGGAGGGAAGCAAGGGTGATCAAGAACTTTCTAGATGACTACTATAAAGCATCAGGGAAAAGTATTAACTAGGGAAAGTCAGAGGTGTTATTTCTCAACACAACCAATTCTACAAAAGGATCTAGCCAAAATCTTGAATCTAAAAGTGGCAACACTTCCTGGGTGTTTTTGGGGATGCCTCTGTTTGTAGGGATTAACAAAAACTACTATTGGGAAAGCCTAATAAATAGTTGCAAAAGAAAATTGGGAACATGGAAAGGTAAGTGGTTGTCCTCAGCAGGAAGATTACTAATGGTGAAATCAATATTGTTGGCCATCCCATTGTATTCAATGTCATGTTTAAAATTACCAAAAGTAGTGGAAGAGTCTCTAACCCAAATTTTCAAGAAATTCTTTTGTAGTGGAATAGGGGAACAAAACAAATTTCCATTGTTGGCCTAGGATAAGGTGTGTACCCCAAAGGAAGATGGTGGTGTTGGTTTAAAATAGTTAGTGATAATGAATCAAGCCATGGGAGCTAAACCGATGTGGGACCTATATACAAAGAATGGGCAGAAAGTGGGTCAAAATTTTGAGAAGGAAATATCTAGATTCAGATGTGCCAACTAGAATCCTCAACACAATTAATCCTCCAAGAGGCTCCACAATTTGGAACTTCATTTTGGACTATAGGGATATAATATCCAAGCATGTCACTTGGGAGGTCAGAGATAGTAAAAGTGCTTCCTTTTGGAGTGACTCGTGGTGTGGGAAACCCCCCATCAACAACAAACTAGGATTGGAAGATCTCAAAGAAGAAATGCTAAGAGTATGGGGGATAAGGTCTCCAATTATGGTAAGATAACATTCAATCAAGGAATCCCTAGTTGGAGTTGGAATGATTTGCAAACCCTCAATGCTCCACAAGCACAAAAAGATGCATTGCCAGAGATACTCCAAAGTAGACACTTTATTCCCTCCAATGAAAAGGATGTAATCAAATGGTGTGGGTCAACCACAGGCACATACAAAGTGAATTTTGGCTACAAAATTAAAGAACTAGCCATGGAAAGACAAGATTGGCCATGCAAATTGATGTGGGGGAAAAAATGTCTTCCCAAAGCAAGAGTTTTTGCATGGATGGTGATTCAGAAAAGGATACTCACTATGGATAGATTAGCAACCTTTGATGTTCAAGGCCTAGGAAGATGTATAATGTGCAAAAAGAGTGAAGAATCTACAAACCATTTACTTTTGGCCTGCCCATATGCAAATGAATGCTGGAACAAAATCAGGAGAAAACTAAACCTGCAATGCCCCATGTCAGTAGACCTTGAAAACTAGTTCAAAATGTGGCCTCAAGGAGGTAAGAAATTGGTTTTTGATGGAATATGGCAAATAACTCCATCTATAGTAATATGGGAAATTTGGAAGGAGAGAAACAAAAGGATCTTCCAAGGGAAGGAGATGAATGAAGATGGACTTTGGAGGAAAATTAAAAGGGCCATAGTAGAATTATTCAATGAAGATGCTTGATGCAAAGCAGGCAAGCAAAAAATATTCACAAATTGGGATGACAACCTAATGAAATTAATTGATGGTTTGAAGCCACCACTACTCAATGGTAGTAGTCAATCACAGACACCAAAGGTTAAGAGGGAAGAATTAGTATGGAAAGAGTCAGAAGAAAGATGGACTAAAATCAATTTTGATGGAGCTGCCTGTGGCAGCCCAGGCTCAGGAGAAGCAGGATGTATTGCTAGGGATGTGCAAGGTAAAATTCTAGCAGAAAAATCCATCTCCTTGGGAGTGTGCATGAACAACGAGGCAGAGTTTAGAGCTGCAACCATTGGTTTGTAGTTGGGCTTAGAGATTGGAGTGAAGCGTATCCATTTGGAGGGGGATTCACTTATCATTATCAATGCTATTCAAAGAGGTAGCACTCTAAACTGGAAGTTGAATCATCTATTGCAGTGCATCAAACAAATGGTAAGCAAACTTGAGGCATTTCAAGTAAGTCACATATACCAAGAGGTAAACAACAAGGCAGATGAGCTGGTGAAAAAGGTGTCAGGAAATAACACGTAAGCAAAAAGATGGGTTGTTAGGAAGAAGCCGGAATGAGAGGAATGCTAAGCCAGAAAATGGAAGAACACCGAAGATACCAAACTAATCGGTGGCCATTGAAGCACGAAATAAAATGAAGAAAAAAGAAAAGTAGATCATAATGATAAGACATAAGCCATAATTACAAGGCAAGGAGCAGGACATATGAACAAGTCCCAAGACAAAGGAAATGACAAAAACAAATAGATACGTATTGTTAGCAAGGTGGTGACTGGCAGACACACTTCAAAGGGAAAAAACTCTGAATTGATCATTATGATGAAGTAAGGTTGTCTTTGTTAAAAGGCCAAGGTTGGTGATAGCTTAAGCAAAGTGTGAAAGTGCCATTTTTAGAGCAAAGAAGTAAGGTTTGTTGGAAATAGAGAGATTGAAGGGATCGTTTGATCCAGGAATAATGGATACTCCGCTATTTCTAAATATTGAGAAACAACAATAATTCTTTGTGGGAGAGATAATTGAAAAAAGACTAAGAGGGTTGTTGGTTTCTTCTCACCCACTGATTCTTTGGGCAACCAAAAAAGTGTCGAGACCAGAATTTCTAAAAGCATACCAGAGATTCAGGTCGAATGCGGACATTTCTACTATGTTTTTGGCAATGTTGGTTCACATGGGCGTATCCAAGGCGAGATCCAAGAAACTAACCCAGATGGTCTTCATGCATGTGTGGCTAGGTGAAATTATGAAGCCCTGGATAACATTGATGGCTACCTAATGATCCCAATGCCACAAAATTACTACATGATGCATCGAAATGGTGGGGAGGTGATGAAGTTTTCACTGATACGAACCATTGACCCTAAAGGGTTTGCGAAATTATGGGACGAGAGAGAAAGAGGCATCTTCTTCCTGCTCGAAGCAACAAAGATGATGTCTAACCCTCCTCGCAGCTGGGCTATGAAGTATGTAGAGGACAAAGGGCTGACAGGAGAAATAGTGGTAGGTGATGATGACGACTTGGATCTCGACACTAGTGAGGAATGGTTGTCGAACGATGGAAGAGACTCAAAGTAAAAAGTGAAAGGCCTAGCTCATCAAAATTGTGGGGCAGATTGTCCGGTTGTGGCATATTACTTGGCTTTCAAGAGAAGTGTGGTGTCTGATGATGAGGAGGACTAAGCAAGGCATGCTTAGAATGGGTCATGACAGAAGGTGTTGCAACATGATGGCAAGGTTAGGCTCTAAGGTAGAAGCTAGTATTTTTTGGTAAAAAAGATTAGTCTATGGGTGTCAGTTCGATAATGGTAGCCGCAAAGGCCTATGTTAGTCAGTTGAATAGTAGGGTTTGTTCTTGGTTTGTTCAAGGGTATTGGTGTTTTTTGGGGGTTTGGTATCCAAGCCGAGGGCCATTTTGAGCTATGTAAAAATGGGGCTGAAAAGCCATTTTGGGTCAGGGATAGCTATGTGTCTAGTCTAGATAAGTTGAAGGTAGTCATGGTGAAAATTGCAGAAAATGTTGAAGACAATGTAATTTTGTTTTGATATCAATATAGGGTGCTACCCCTAGCAGCGATTTGATGATAAAAAAAAATTATATATATTTTTATTTTATTTTATGTATTAACTATTATATTCACCACATACTAACATTTTAACATACATATAGTTTTCTTTTTCCTAATCTATCCAAAGATCAATTAAACTATGAGATGTTTTATAAATTAATTTAATTTGATCTATATAGAAATATACGGGACTTCTTGCGGGCAGGGGATCTCACCTGTGGGGTACTAGTCTCGCCTTAGCTCGCCCCAGGTACCCAAGATACGGGCTACTAGGTCGTTGGACTGGATCACGGGGACACCCCTATTGTATATAAAAATAATAATTCTATATTTATATTTAATATTTTGTATTATAGAATATAATATATAATAATAATATAACCTATATATACTATTATATATAATAATAAATATAATTATATTATATATAATTTAATCTATATTTTATAAAATATATAATATATTAATTATTTTTACATTACATAAGGATATAATAATTATTAATTAGTAATTATAAAAAATTATATATATATTTAATAGTTATGTTAAAGAATATAATATATAATAATAATAAATAATATAATTATATATTTATAATTATTTTTTTATTATATAAAATTTAAAATTTACATTATATATTAAATTTACATAGGGTAAAGGATGCCATAACGTTAAACATACTCTAAAACCCTTGCGAAACCTTATTTTCAAGTTGCAACTCGCCAAATTGGAGGAGTGAAAGGTCAATACCAACGAGGAAGAGTTTGGAGGAGTGGAAACCAATAGCAACGAGGAAAGCAATAAAAAGCGGCTAAAAATAGTTGAAAAAATGGGCAAAAAATGATGAATGGTTGAGATTCGTTTAACTATATTGCAACGCCTCTTGAGGCTTTTCAACTATTCATGGGCAAAATGAGTTCATGAAACTCAAATAAAGACACGCCTTTGG
Source organism: Sequoia sempervirens (assembly GCA_007258455.2). Taxonomy (NCBI): domain Eukaryota; kingdom Viridiplantae; phylum Streptophyta; class Pinopsida; order Cupressales; family Cupressaceae; genus Sequoia; species Sequoia sempervirens. The sequence goes on from VDFB02359220.1 coordinate 53,792, forward strand.
TGTAAAAATTGTCAACTCTTATTGAAATATTTTAGGAAGCCTTCTATAGAACAAGTGCCTAATTTATCATGCAATAGTTTTTTCTCATTTCATGAGACCTAAAAATATGTTTGAAACTCCTAAATGAAACTAATATTTAGAAATGTGTAAAATTCTAGTTTCAATTGTGTATGTGTTTTTGTTCAACATTTCCGATCACACTCAATGATCCACCATCACGAAGAGAAGAATCTTACACATTTCTAATTGATGGATTGTGAAAAACTCATACCAACTATAACTAATTTTTAAACAATTAAATAAAACATGATATTAAATCTACCTTTCCTATCAAAGGCTAGAATGTGGGGTGTGATGTCATTCCACCTTTTTTAAAATATAATGTAATACACTTCTTTTATACAAAATATTATCTCAAGTATTCTTTTTGATCAAATTTATGTTTCACAAAATTAAAATTCACTACCAAAAGTTAGAATGCAATTTATGTTCTTCATTCTCTTCACACCAAAAGTTAGAATGTTGGTCAAAGGGCATCTGGTGTAACATCAGAGTCGTTGGTGTACCTAAATGGTGACAAGTTCGAGTCTTCTTCAATAAATAAATAAAAGGTTAGAATGTCAATTTATGTTCCACATTCTCCTCACAGTGAAAAGTACTCTATCAAAATTAGTCAAAAATGTTTTGGTAAAAAAATTGATAGTTTCCTTCCACAAACATTGTATTCATTAAAATAGACCGTAGAAAATTCAAACATGTACATCACAATAAATAAATAAACTTAAATATTGAAGACATTTTATTTTGTCAAATTTATGTTTCACAAAATCAACATTCATTATTAAAAATCCGAAAATTATATTATATTTCACATTCTCCTCCCCAAAAAAATTCTATCAAAATTAATTAAAAACATGCTAATTAAAAAAAGTTGACAATTTTTTCTTCTAGAAATGCCTACTCTATCCACTACAATATAGTGTGGAAAAATTCAAACATATACACAAAATGACTAAGGAAGGTAGGTTTATAACATGCATTTTATTTCAACGTATGTTCTTCCAAAATTGCGTAGATCAAAATGGAATCGGAATATTTCATTTAAAGTAATGACGTGCGAAGCTTTTCACGTCGTGGGAAAATTAAGAAGAAAAATGCCACGCACGCCGTCAACGGACGGAATTGCCGTCGATTTTGGAATTGGTAATGCTTTGAAAAGAATAATCATTTGGTGACGAGTAATTGTTTTGTTTTTAGGGAAATAAATCACAGCTTATATATATTAACTTATAATATTATAAGTTTGATGTGGTTTTTGATTTAAAAGATGAAAAAATTAAATGAAGATAAAGACAAAGAGATTTAGAAATAATAATTGTGAATTAAATTTATGGTAATTTTTTTTTAATTAATTGTTTATAGTTAAAAAGGTTAAAATGATCAAAATATTTTGGAGGCTATGGAGAGTATTCTGCCTTTTAGATGTGCGGCTTAGACCTTCTTCTAAATGGTATTGACTAATGGTTCAAGTTTTGGTTATGAGTGGTGTTCTAAAATCTTCTTCAAGAGAGATTCTTATTGTATTTGTTGAGTTTTCTTTGTAACAACACATTTTGCTACTCTGAAAGCTTTAATGCAGTTGTAGCAACATGCTTACCTTCTCTATTTTATGTCATGATGGTCTAGAATTGTTGTTTTTGTTGCTATTGTAGGAGCTTGTCTTGCTACTTATGTATGACCTAATGGTGGCCTATTTGGCCATGTATTCTCACTGATGTAATTTGTTTTTTTTCTTCTTTATCCAATAAAAAAATATATATATATAAGACAAAATATGATGTAGATATGATAGGTATATAAAGATAGCTATTAGTGATTGGTGTAGGAAAGTCAACACATAGTTTTAAAACTCATGTCTTGAATGGTATGGTGCATAGTTTGAATATAACGGAGGGTGTTTTGCTAAATTTTTCTTTGATCATGCAAAAGAAGAAACAATAGCTTGTAGTGTGACAAAGTTGATAGTGATAGAATGGAGACATTTGGTAAGATTGTTTTGATTGACTTCTAGTCGAAATATTTACTCTTTGTTGTGGTTTAATGAAGTAGCTAGTTACTTGTTTGCAATAAAAGCATCTTGTGTCACGGTAGATAATACATGTACTTGAAAATGAATGTCATTGTAAAACAATTGAATTATAATTTTTGAATGAGAAACTATGATAATTGGTCATATATGAGTGACAATAACTTGGCATAAAGATTTAGTGACAACACTACTATGATTATCAATACTCAATAGAGCAATTTTCTAAGCAAAAGGAGGTTTAAGCTACCTAGGAAGATAATGAGAACCAAGTTCCAATGGTAACATGTGAACTTGCAATCCCAAAATATTTTTACTATGCTTAAGATAAAGTTAGAAAGGATAGTGCGTAAGCTATACTTGAAGAATTCAATCTAATACTAACTAGAAGTTTAATGAAATGGCTTCTAAAGAAATGGGAAGACAGGTCCATTTCTAACCATCTCCTAACATCACCTAGTATTTTGTCATATTCTAGTCATAACCCATTCCCATTTCCTAGTCACCTTTCAAATTCTCCTTTCATTACCCATCCTTACTAAAATAATATCTCCAAATATTCCATTTTTTATTAAAGAATTAAAATCTATTTTATTACCCATTTATCCATTCCAAACAATAATACCCATTATCTATTTCTAATAAATGAAAAAAATCCAAAAAATCTAGGCAATATTCCCTTGTAATCCGCCTCATTATTGAAAGGAAGCAAGGTATGCAGAAACGCTTCCTAATGCTGATCTAAGAGGAGAGATGTACAATTTTAATTCTTTTACAGTTACAATATGAGATGCACAATAGGAAAATTATTACAACAACACATGCAAGTAAAATAAGCTCACTTGACACAAGATATATCGTGTGGAAAAACCTTTCAAGAGAAAAACCCCACACTCCAAAACTTGCACAATGTATTATCAAATCTTGAAGGCGATTACAACACACTTGCAATGCAAGTTCTTTAGGAGTATACATGAGTGTTGAATTTTGGAGTAATTCTGACAACATAACAATACTTGCAAACACAACGTACTAAATCCACTCCAAGACACCCAATTTATAGAGAATATAAGCATGAAGGTAGCTTCTAGAACAAGCTACAAGAGATGGGCGTCCAAATCCATGTGACACATTTTTCAAACAGATATTTGACTCCTATGACACTTCTCACATGATTCCTAACCCCCCTTACATGCCTCCATACTTGGGTGCCCCAAATTTTCCCCTAATAGGTATGACAAATGCCTTACAATGTCATAGAATCTGTCATATGTGACAAGTCTTACAGCTAGAAGAGAATTTGTCATAACTGACTAAATATAGAAGATGTCTCTTACATTCTCTTACAACCTGTCATAGGTTAAACTTGGACACCTACCATCCCCATGCAAAGATGTCTTCCAACACTTGTCCAACCTATCATAGAATTTGGCTCTTACACGTCATAAGATCGTCATAGGAATTTGTCATAAGAATTTGTCATACTTTGTCATAGAATCCCTCAAAGATGCTGACACATGTTAAGGTAAGATTGATGCAGTGGTGTTAAGGTAAGATAATGTAGTGGTCTTGCTATGATTGATGCATCCAAATATTTGTTTCAAGACAAGGTATGACAGAGTGTCATGACAAGGGGTTTGTTGCTCAACCAAAGTATGACATAGTTGCTTGCTTCATGAAAAGTGATATCGATAGGTATTTTTTAGAACATGGTAAAGATAAGGTATGCTTCAACAATGCTTCATTTCTCCATAACAAAGGATATTGTTGATCTCAAAGATACTTTTTCATTCAAAGGAAAAAGCACATAATTGCTTAATATATTGCCATGGCATTGGTTGCTTGGTATATTGCTTGGTGTATTGCTTAATACTTCCAAAAGAGGCACAATATTATATGGTTGAGAAAAAGACATTCATGTTCATTAGGCATTCATGCTCATTGGTGTTAGGGTTTCTTGTTTGAGTCCTTACTTTCAAACCCTAATAATTAGGTCTTTATGTTTAAAAGTGTTCAGTAATTTTTGCTTTTTGGTCTAAAGGCTTGTTTAATTGGTGTTGTAAGTTAATGCTTTTTAAGTGACCTGCTTGAAGGGTTTCAAACATTCATCAACTGACCCTCTCTTCCTAGTTAACTGACTTAGCAAGTTAAGTCTTTATGTTTCACCATTCAAAAGGAAATCGATGGCTATCATTTAATTGTTTGTTTGGTGGGTTATAAGAATCAAGGGTCTATATGAGATGACTATAATGTATTGAAGTTTATCTTATCATTTTTTGTGTGTGTCAAGGGTATAGAGAAGAAGTTTTTGAACAATAGATATCTTTCAAATGTAATCTCTTCTCTGCACAGACCTATGTGATCTATGAATGATTACAAATGCTTTTGAATTTGAGGGGAGTCTATAACAGTATGCATATGCTCTAAACAAGAAGATGAATAAAGAGTTGTTTATTTGAGTAAGGTTTGTCATTGTAAGAGAAATTCATTGTCTTATATTTTTTTTCATTCAAAGAAACATAGATAGAGCAGTGGAGTGGTTTGAAACAAAGTAGTTCTTTGTGTTTATTCCTTCTAAAACTGAGAAAAGTGTTGTAGAGTTGTCAGTGAGACAGGTTGTTAATCTAAACCAACGAGAGGTTTGTCAGTGAGACATTAAATGCAACCAATGAGGCTTGTAGATTTCTAGTGAGGCATATTGTAGCTAGTGAGTCTCGTTGTTAGCCAGTGAGGCACACAACTTGAAACTGTTAAGGTTTTGACCAATGAGGTCTAATGAAGCTTATGTTCAGAGTTGTTTTTCACCCTTTTAGGATTTTCCACTCATAAACCTAGCGTCATGTCTTCTCTTTGCGGTTTCTTATATTGTTCTTGATTAGATATCTTTGTTCAAGTTTGATATTCTAATTTGCATGTTATTTGTGATTCTCTCCACATTTAGTATCTATAATGATTGAGGTGTCTCAATGGGTTGCTTTGAATCAGAAAAGTGATTTTAGTATTGAAATTTAATTTGTAATTAGACCACTGATTCACCCCCATCTTAGTGATCCTATACTCCAACAATTGGTATCAAAGCCAAAGGTGTTGGGTTCGAATCCCCTCAAGCTAAGGGGAAGATTGTTGGAAAATGGTTAATGCTCCCCTCAGGATTTGTGACATGGACTAACCGCCTCTCGTGGATCTGTTAACTTTAGCGGTTGTATCGGGCATTAACAGGCCAACCTTTTGGTGCAACGATAACTATGGGGCAAACAATCCATGTCACATCCTATGCCACCTCCCAATATGCTGACAACTCACTGTGCCAAGTCACATAAGGTGAAAAACTAATATGAGCAAGAAAATATAATATAAGCATTAATAAATTAATATTTTAATGCTAGGAAATTGCAAAGGTTGAGACACCTTAATTCCCAAAATATCCAGGCAATATTCCATTGTAATCCCCCTCGTTTTGCCATCTCTATTTTTACCCTATGCACACCTATTTATCCAAAATAAATAACTAATTGGAGGTAATTATCCTCACCCATTTGAGTTAGGATTAGGGTTATCATTGTATAATCAAGCTTGGGATTAGGGTTAGGGTTCAATTAGGACTAGGATTTGATTAGGATTAAGGTTAGGGTTAGGGTCAAATTTTTGTTAGGGTTAAGGTTAGGGTTCAATTAGGGTTATGATTAAGTTAGAGTTCAACTATGGTTACAATTAGGATTAGTATTATCATACAATTAGGGTTAAGGTTAAGGTTCAACTAGGGTTACGATTATGGTTACAATTAGGGTTCAAATAGGGCTAGAGTAAGGGTTATAGTTTAATTAAGATTATGTTTAGGGTTTAATTAAAGTTGGGCTTAGAACTTAATTATATTATGGTTCAATTAGGGTTACAGTTATGGTAAATTATAACTATCTCACCTTAATTTGGGGTTAGAGCTAGGATCAAGATTTAATAAACATTAGGGTTAAGGTTAGGGGTAGGGTTTAATTAAGCTTATGGCTCAATTAGGGAACTAGGGTTAATCTTAGGCTTTAGGGTTAGGGTTAAGTTTAGATTAGGATTAGGGTTATCATTCTAGGATAAAGTTTGGGATTAGGTTTAGGGTTCATTTAGGGTAGGATAATTATGATTAGGGTTAGGGTTATGGTTAGTATCAGTGTTTAATTAGAGTTAGAGTTAGCATTAATAGTCAAATAGGGTTAGGGATAGGATTCTATGATAAAGCATGAGGTTAGAGTTAGGGTTAGGGCTCTATAATTAAGCTTGGGGTTAGGGTTAGGGTTAAAATTTAATCATACTTAGTACTTAATTATAATTAGGGTTAGTATTAGAGTTTAATTATGGTTAGATTTTACTTTGGGTTGGAGTTATGGATTAACTAGGGTTACTATTAGAATACAACAAGGTTTAGTGTTCAATTATAATTAAGGTTAGGGTATAATTTGGGTCAAGGTTTAGTAAGGGTTAGGTTTAATGTAAGGGTTCAATTAGTGTTATAGGTTAACTAGGACTAGGGTTCACATACAAATAGGGTTAGTCTTCAATTACAATCAGAGTTAGTGTTCAAAATGGGTTACCTTTTAGTAAGGGTTAGGGTTTACTTAAGGTTGGGGTTATGGTTCAATTGGAGTTATAGTTATAATTAGGGTTTCCATTAGAATTAAGGTTGCCATGAGAATTAGGGTTAGTCTTAAAATAAGGATTACAAATAACATTATAATTATGGTTAGGGTTAGAATTATAGTTAAGATTATAGTTAGGGTTAGAAAATTAGGATAAGGGTTATGATTATAATTACAACCCTAACCTTAATCATAACCTTAACTCTAAACCTAAAATTAACACTAACCTTAAGCCTAATCTTTAACCCTAACACTAACCCTAAATCTAAACCTAAAAATAACACTACCCTAAGCCTAACCCTAATCGCTAACCTTAAACCTAACCCTAATCTCTAACCTTAACCCTAAAATTAATGCTAACCCTAACCCTAACCCTAACCCCAATAGTAATGTTAACCCCAACCTTAAAGCTAATTCTATATCTAACCCTAACTATAACCTTAACCCTAACCTTGATCATAATTTTATCTCTAATCCTAACCCTAATCCTAATTATGATGATAACCCCAACCCTAATTCTAATTCTATCTCTAATCATAATCAAAATCCTAACCCTAACCTTAACTCCAATATTAATGCTAACCAAACCCTGATATCTAACCCTAACCCTAACCATAATAGTAACATTAACCCCTAACCTTGACTCTAATTCTATCTCTAACACTAACCCTTACCTTACCCGTACCCTTGATCCTAATTTTATCTATAATCCTAACCCTGACCCTAATTTTGATGATAACCCCAACCCTAATTCTAATTATATCTCTAATCATGATCATAATCCTAACCTTAATCTTAATACGCTAACCCAACCATAATCCTAATTTTAACCCTAATTATAATCTCTAGCCCTAACTCTAACCCTAATCCTAACCCTCACCCAATTTATAAACCTAATGCTAATATTTATTTCTTACATGTGTTGCGAATGCTACTAGCATATATATATTATTTATTAATAATATATATAGAAACGCAGAGAGATATCCTTCTTGAGGTGTCTATTGCACTTTTATGTGAGTAATTGATTAAAAAATAGATGCCTCGAGAAAGATATCTCTCGGCAATTTTATATATATTATTAATAAATAATATATATATGCTAGTGTAATACACTTCTTTATACAAAATATTATCTAATGTATTCTATTTGGTCAAATTTATGTTTCACAAAATTAAAATTCACTACCAAAAGTTAGAATGTCAATTTATGTTCCACATTCTCCTCACACCAAAAGTTGAATGTAAATTTAAGTTCCACATTCTCCTCACTTTGAAAAGTACTCTAACAAAAATTAGTCAAAAATGTTTTGGTACAAAAAATTTGACAATTTCCTTCCACAAATATTGTATTCATTATAATAGACCGTAGAAAAATCCAACCCTGCACATAAGCACAAATATTGAAGACATTTATTTTGTCAAATTTATGTTTCACAAAATCAACATTCATTGTTAAAAATCCAAAAATTAAATTATATTTCACATTCTCCTTCAAAAAAAAAATTTCTATCAAAATTAATTAAAAACGTGGTAATTAAAAAAATTGACAAAATTTTCTTCTAGAAACACTCTATCCACTACAATATAGTGTGGAAAAATTCAAACATATACACCACCATTAAAAAGGCACAAAATGACAAGGAAGGTTAGGTTTATAACATGCACCTTTTTTTCAACGTATGTTCTTCCAAATATAATAAAATTGTTAACGTAGATCAAAATGGAATCGGAATATTTCATTAAAGTAATGACGGTGCGAGGCTTTTCACGTCGTTGGAAAAATAAAGAAGAAAAAAATGCCACGCAGGCCGTCAACGGACGGAATTGCCGTCGATCTTTGGAATTGGTGTTTTGTTCCGTAAAGAGTCTTGGAGTTAGGTGGTAATGCTTTGAAAAGAATAATCAGCTTACTATATTATACTAACTTATAATATTATAAGTTTGATGTGGTTGTTTTTGAAGGGGAAAATAATTTAAATGAAGATAAAGACAAAGAGATTTAGAAATAATAATTGTGAATTAAATTTATGTTAATTTTTCTTTTAATTAATTGTTTATGGTTAAAAGGTGAAAATGATCAAAATGTTTTATGACAAAATACGATGTAGATATGATAGATATATAAAGATCGAAGACTATTAGTAATTGGTGTAGGGAAGTCAACACATAGTTTTAAAACTCATGCCTTTGAATGGTATGGTGCATAGTTTGAATATAAGGGAGAATTTTTCTTGATTATGTAAAAGAAGAAACAATAGCTTGTAGTGCGGTGAAGTTGATAGTGATAGAATGGAGACACTTGGTAAGATTGTTTTGATTAACTTTTAGCCGAAATATTTACTCCTTGTTGTGGTTTAATGAAGTAGCAAGTTGTTTGTTTGGGATAAAAGCATCTTGCATCATGGTAGATAATACATGTACTTGAAAATGAATGTCATTGTAAAGTAATTGAATCATAATTTTTGATTGAGAAACTATGGTAATTGGACATATATGAGTGCCAATAACTTGGCATAAAAATTCAATGACAACACTATTATGATTCTTAATGCTCAATGGATCAATTTTCTAAGCCAAACGAGTTTTAAGCTAGTTGGGAAGATTATGAGAGCCAAGTTCCAATAGTAACATGAAAACTTGAAGTCCCAAAATATGCCTAGTATGCTCAAGATGAAGTTAGAAAGAATAGTGCATAAGCTATACTTTAAGAAATTCAATCCAATACCAACTAGAAGTTTAATGAAACGGCTTCTGAAGACACCCATTTCTAACCATCTCCTAACATCACCTACTATCTTGTCATATTCTAGTCATAACCCATTCCCATTTCCTAGCCCCCTTTCAAATTCTCCTTTCATTACCCATCCTTATTAAAATATCTCCAAATATTCCATTTTCTAAATTAAATAATTAAAATCTATTTTATTACCCATTTATCCATTCCAAATAATAATAATACCCATTATCTATTTCTAATAAATGAAAAAATCCAAAATATCTAGTCAAGATTCCCTTGTAACCCCTCATTATGCTATCTCTATTTTTACCCTATGCACACCTATTTATCCAAATTATCCTCACCTATTTGTAACCCCCATGACTATTCTTAGCTAGTCAAGGTTCCCCACTTTCTCTCATTCAATCTTATCCATTCACT
>VDFB02359220.1:63762-187011 GCA_007258455.2 Sequoia sempervirens
CCACAACTAGTGCTAGTACCATTTGATAAATGTGGGTTGGATTTTATTGGTACTATCTCTCCAACATCCAATAACAAGGAATGTATATTGGTTTGTATTGAATATCTAGCAAAATTGTTGGAGGTTAAAGCCTTGTAATTTGTAAGAGATAGAAATGTAGTTGAATTCCTATATGAAGACATCTTTACAAGATATGGTTTCCCAAGGGAAATTGTGATAGACCAAGGTCCACAATTCACCTCAAATTTGAGCAAGTGGTTTGGGCTTATAGGAAAACTTGGAAAACAACAACAAGATTTACACCATATGAGTTGGTGTATAGAAGAAAGGTAATTCTTCCAATAAAATTTGAATACCAAACTTTGAGGACAACAATTAAAGTGGGCATGGATTTATCTGAAGCACAAAAGGAGATGTTGCATAACCTCAGTACACTAGATGAGATGTGTATAGATGTCATTCACCATACTAAGATAGTGTAGAAATAGAGAACAAAGTGGCACGATCAATTTATTAAAAAAAAAGAAGCAATTTACTGCATGTGATTGGGTACTACTCTATGATTCAAGGTATAAGGATTACAAAGGAAAGTTAAAAACTAGATGGATTGGGCTATATGAAATAAAAGTAGTGTTCCCTAATGGAGCAGCTCAATTACAAAATATTGATGATGTCAGGTTTTTATTGTTAGTTAATGGCCATCATTTGAAACTCTATAAGAAGCCAATGCAAAAGGATGATTTCCTAATGTCCTTACAACATCAATTTCAACTAGAAATGCAAAATTCATCAATAATAAGAAGAAATTCATCAGAAATATCAGTGGTTGAGCTACACATCTCACCCCCTACTATTTCACAAGTATAATCTTCAAAAAATACATCATGAGCACACACAAGCACATGTGACAAATGGAAATATTCACTTTTTGATAGACATAAGTGCTTAAGGGAACTATAGCAACATGCCTTGAGGCACATTATTCAAAAGGGACTTGTTCACTTATCAACCCATAGCACTTTCACATCCATCCTTTTAGTTGTGCCTGTAGCATCCATCATCCACTTTCATTTCATGCCACTTCACTTTTCCATCACATGCAACAATCAAATCACCTTTTTCACATACTTTGTACCATGCATTAACTTTCACCTTTCACATCACGTACTTCATGAAACCTTTCATTCATTAATTTAAATTCATTTGCCTCATGTTCACCTCATGCCAAATTACCCTTCACACCATGATTACCTACAATTCATATCCACCACTTCATATCATTTCAAATCATGTTGCATGGTAGCACTCAAAAAATTCACATGCACCATACCTCATCTTAGTGCATGTCATGAGGTACTCTTTGTATTAATTGTCATAATTAACAATGGAGTTTACAAATTTTATATATGTTTATAATTCGTGCATGCATATCAACTTAGCATTTAACATTTTCACTGCTTATTAACTATCTCTCCACCATTGTGTAATTGCTAGTTGAGGATAATTATAACCTTTATTTGGTACATAATTGGGTAAATTGGGTGATATAACAAAGTGATAAAATAAAGAAAATCCAAAAAGAAGTGATTAAAGATTGAGGCATTACAATGGGGGGTGACATAGTGAGAAGGGAACCAATAGCTCATAATTTGTTGCTAGAAGATAGACAATACTTTCCTATCTTCCAGTAGGTTGGCTAGTTGGACTACTTTTTGAGACTCGTAGAATTCAACAAAGTTATAACCCAACAATTTTCTAGTACCCTACAAAATGATGAGGCAATTGCAAGGAATTGAGAGTATATGCATCCAAATTTGTTGTAGTTGAAGTGTCCGGTCTTTCAAGGGTGGGAGAAGAGTTTCTAGTAAGATCAAATGCAATATCAACTAGGAATGAATTCTCTTTGTCAGGGGATAACTTGGGCTCTTCCTCACAAGGTACCAATTTCTTATCTTTTCCTTGGGTTTGAGCCTTTGTAGCTTCTCATATTATTGGGTACTTAAAATGTGATGGAAGACAGTCACTATTGTATACAATTCATTTTGAATTTCTTAGTAATTTATGCCACTAAAGGCATGTGAATGTTCCAAATTTTTTGTATAATTTGTTGAAGAGAATGTCATCAGAGTAAAAAAGAAAAATAAATTAGTCATTATTATCACATTTTTGTTTAGTTATTTTACTGGTGAAAAGAACCCTTAGGGTTCAATTTCTGAATTTGTCTTAGGAGGATTTTTTGAATTGTAACTGTTACCTGGTTTACACCCTCAGGCTCAATCAGGCAAGCATCTATATTGCAGGTATCATAAGGGTCAAATGGGATCTCTTCATCGAAGGTTTTTTTATGCTAGGTTCCCTTTTGAACAGTTTCTGCCCACATTTTTACCATGATGCATCGGTTGTTCCCTTAGTTCTTGCATTCTCTGTATCCTGGTTCCTATCGGCATAGGTCCGTGAATGTCTCCCCGACTCAGGTTACATTTTCTGCATCGGATGAGTCTGTGTTGCCTATTGGCAGGACTCATCCGATGTCTCGGCGATCAAAAGGCTTTTGCATACTTCATTCGGCGGGACGCTTCGTTTGTTTTGGCGTCCGTGGGGGTTTTATCGGCATATGTTTTCACCGTCGGGGTTGTGTCTTACCGATTTTATCATCTCTCCCCGACTAGGTATATGGTGATTCATCAGCGGAGCCTTATTCTATCGACATTGGGTCTCAACGAAGTCTTCTTGTTTCACCGACTGGAGGAGCGAAATATATCATATCGGTAGGAATTTAAGTTTTCGCAGGGATGTCATGGCGACTTTTCTTTGTCTTACCAATAGTGTGCAAAGTGGGTGTATATCATATCTGCATGAGTTCATTTTTGTCTCGCCGATGGAAGACATGAGGGCTCCTAGTCGGTGTAACAACTTCCTTGTCTCGGCGACTCTCAATGTATGAGGCCTTTCGACATAATAGATATAGTCTATGAGCAGTCTCTTTGATGGATGAAAGCTACAGCGACATACTTGTAACAGATAGACTCACCGGTGGGAGATGCATTAGGTCTCAGCGACCCATGAGCAATCAAGGTCTTTCGGAATAGTGGGGAGGCATTCTGTATAATGACTCGCCGATAGTAGGATGTCACAGCGATGGAAAATGGATGGGCTTGTCGACAGGATAAAGCATGGGTCTCGGCGACTAAATGTTTTCTGTTCGGTGGAGGTTATCTTCTTCGACAAGGGACTTCGGCGAATGCCTCAAGTTTCTCTGAAGTCACAAGGAGCCCGGCGCAAAAGATGAAGGCCTCGATATCTTGTTTTTGGCAGGAGTCTCGCCGATTATGAGTGACTTTGCCGAGATCATCGAATATCGACATAGAGTCTCGCCGAAGTGGAGATGTCTCGCCGACACCAAGCGGATGGCCAGCGGATGATGTTAGTTGTGGCGTAGGTCTCATCGAAGCATGAGAAGCTAGCCAGGAGATAGGGAGTTCACCACAAGATAAAGCCATTGGCGGGAGGTCTTGCCGACTTGGTAACATCTCGCCGAAGGCCATAGGGAGCTCGAGCCCGGTGGAGAGGAATGAACTCGAGGTAAACAAATGGAGCTCGACATAGAGTCTTGGCGAATGCGGGAGGTCCTACCGACTAGGGTGCCCACCAGGAATATCACCGAACATGGAGGTTTTCGGCATAACATAATGAGCTCGGGGTAACCTCTTTCCAATCGGAATGAGTCAGGCCAAAAGAAAAGAAGTCGGCCGAGGGTTCATGCCTCGGCGTGAGTCTTGCCGAGATGCATTTCCATTCAAGGGACCTTTAACCAACTGCAAGGCTGTGTGGTTTTCACTCGGCCAATCAGAGAGATCTAAGGGGAGACCATGGCAGTCCAAAGAGCGTCGATGGGATGAAGGGCGACGTGTATATGTTGCAGGATCAGAGCATTCATGGTGCGGCCGAAGTAGCTCGACTGGACACGATGGATCAAATAAATGTGGTAGCTGAAACAATATCTGAAGAGGACTTCTTCGAGATGTTTTAGACCGACACCGACAACAGGGACGCGTAGGTCTTCAACATTAATTCAATAAATATCAGAGAAAATCCTATCCCAAATTGGGATATTTTTTTTGTAAGCCCTAAGGGGCCGACGTATCAGTTTGTATATAAGGAATTTTTTCCTTTTTGTAAATAGTTCTGATTGCACACTCTGAAGAGTTAGTGATTTTTAATCAATCCTTTCTCTGTCAATGTATGTTTTTCTATAACTCGGCTGGAATCTTGAATGCAACATAGAGTTTACCTTGGAAGTTTGTCTTCATGTTTGTATGATTGTCATTTCTGTATCTTTCTTTTGCACATGCAAGTTTCTAACTGTGTTTTCCATAATACTGTATTCATATCTTAGAGTAGTGAAAATCAATATTTCCTTCCTGAGATGCATATGTAGACCAAACCTGTTAGAAATATGAGCATTAAATCTGAAAGATGTCATTCTGAGAATAGCAATTAGGCTTTCAAGTGTATGTTTTTGTGTTAATTTCATGATTTCTCAAACATCTTGGTGTATCACCCTAGTGTAGTCTTTTTTAATTCATGCATTCTCTTCCCTCTTTCCTCTCATAGAATCAATAGTTTAGGTGATATCCAAAGGAAGCCGGCCTTCTCTGGAGGTTCATTTCAACTATAGGCGACCCACAGCCTTGAAATGATCCCATTGTGTCTCTAGAAAGCTCAGTTTTAAAACTTTGCTCAGGGTGCAATTCTAGGTGACAACAGTTTTCTGGCATGCCCGGTGGGACTAAAATTAATTTAAATTGCTGGTTCAGTATGCAACCAATGAATTTTAGACTTTATAGAAGTCCTTTGGCATACTTGGTGACTCCACAATGAGAAAGAACTCCAAAAATCAATGGTTTCTCCAGTTTATGAAAAGAATTCGAACGAGAAGCAGCTCAGGCCCTTTCGAATACTTGCAACTATCACCACCAAGAAGACAAGGCTGAGTTGAGGAAAGGCAAAGAACAATAATCATCTATTCCAGAAGAACTCAGTCCACTCCTCCACCTGTGAGGTCACATATTGTTGTCTCGTCTCTGGTGTCATCCAGGATACCAGTAAATCCACTACAACCACCTCCAATGGCCGCTCAAAGGAATCAACCCTTCGTTGCTTTCAATGGAGGGAGCCCCTTGAATCTAGCACAACACAATGACATTCCAATGGTAGCCTTGAAGAGTCTGCCGATTTTCACAGGAGAAGATCAAACTACTCCCATTGAACATTTGAGAGATGTGGCTTTGTTATGCGGAGTCCACCACATAACTGAAGAAGATGTTGCAGTAATATTGCTAGTTGCTTCGCTGAAAGGAAGAGTCGTGTAGTGGTACAGGAGCCTACCGGTCAGTTCAATTGCAACATGGGATGACTTTGGAGAAAAGTTGCACAAGCAGTTCCAAGACAGGTCTGACAACTTGTCTCTACTGGAGCAATTGACTACAATTAAGAGGGCTCCACAAGAACATATGAACAACTTCAACTTCAGATTTCAAAGAACTTGGGATAGAATCCCTACAACGGTGAGGCCACCTCCAGAGTATGCATTCTTATACTTTTTGAGAGCTCTGAATAGTGATATAGCTGTCATGATACAGTCGATGGGAGGGGTATCTTTGCCAGATGCCTTTGAAATAGCTATAAGAGCTGAAAACAACTTGATACAAGCTGGTAAGCTTGCTCCCAGGCCACCAATGCCAATATTCCCAGAAATTCATGCAAACATCCCTTTGCAAATACCTCCTTTCACACCTCTACCAGCTGTTGTCCCAACCACTGACAAGCAAGAAAGTGTTGCTTCAAGTTCATCAAATGAATTGCAAGAGATCAAAAGTCTTTTATAGACTTTTGGTAACAAATTGGTGAACTTGGAAAAGCAACAGACCTATTCCAGGCCTTATCAACATCAAAATCAGGCCTCAAGTCAGCCTTTTCAAGGTTAGCAGCAACAATTCCAAGCAAATAGACAATAGTATCAGGGAAATTATCAGGGCCCAAAATAGAGTGTGAACACAAGGCCTTTTCAGGCCTATGCTCCAACACTTGTTAGTGCAGTAAGGGACTTGGTTCCCACTCAAAACAATTTAGCAGCTGATTATGAGTGGTGCTACCCTTGTAACCAACCTCACAACCAGGCCACCTACTCAAATGGACTCATCAATTAGGCATTGATGGTACAAAGTGCCTCAAGTTCACAGCAGTAGGCACTTAATGATCCAACTTTACAACAACGGGATCAGCTTAGTAATGATGCCACCCTACTTAACTGGCAAGGTCAAGAGTTCTGTGGACTGAATGAAGATAGTTCTCCAATTGCAGCCAACATTAGGGCAAAGAAGAGGGCATTCAAGCTTGACCAAGCAGCTGATAAGGGAAAGGCATCAGCTGTGGAGCCATCTACCTCTCAAGCAATTCGTGGTTCACAAAGAGATCAACAACCCTCAGATAAGGAGCAGCCACGCTTACAAGCTGATCATACCGGTGCAAAGGTACACAATAAAAACCCAATTGTACCTTTTAACATTCTTGATAGCATGAAAAGAACAAATGTAACTATGTCTATGTGGGATTCTTTAGTCATCCCCGGTCAAAAGGATATGTTACAATCAGCCCTATCAAGTTTAAAAATGTCTGATGAATCCAGAACCCCAATAGGTCAGGTTAGAGCCGAGTTAACAAATGATTCTTAGGGAAATGATCAGCAGCCTTGCATAGATAATGAAAAAAGAGTTAAACCACCTCCTTTCTATGTGTCAGTAATTATTAGGGATAAATTAGTCCATAACTGTATGGTAGATAGTGGAGCTAGTAGCTCTGTCATACCAAAATAGATTGTTGATAAACTTGGACTAAAATACCAGCCTTTAGAGAAGGGAGTAATCCAATTAGATGGAACTTCGATTAACACTTTAGGTATTATCAAAGATTTAAACCTCACTCTCCATGCTTGCCCAAATTTTTCAGTCCCTCAAGACATATGTGTCATAGACCTTCCACCTTTCTTTTCCTTGTGTCTATCTAGAGACTTTACAGCCAAGATAGGTGGTTACATATCAGCTGATTGGTCACACATGTTATTTAGAACAAGATATGGGACTAAGGTTACCATCAAGTCTAAAAGGTTGGCCAAAGACCACATTGAACCGTATAATCCAAGCCCCATCAATGTTGCTCCTTCTGCTGCAAATGCAAATTGTGTTGTTTTGACTGACAATGAACTAGCTGCTGCTCAAAAACTCCAATCAGAAGCTATTCCTGATGTGTTTCTGCATGAATGGGTGGTTGAAAATGTATCAGACAGTCCTGGAGACCTTATTCAAGACGCTGGTATGGGCAACTATGTCATTCTTGAACCTGACACACAGATTCCAAACTTGGAAAAGGACGTAGATCAGTTGTTGCAGCCACTAAATGCACTTTGGGAGATGTTCTTCGATGGTTCCAGAAGTAAGAATGGGGCAAGAGGGGGTGCAATGCTCGTGTCCCCTCAAGGTGATAAATACTACTCTGCTTTCCATTTTTCTTTTGCATGCTCCAATAATACTGTTGAGTATGAAGGCCTTGTTCAAGGCCTAGAATGGGCGAGAAAGAGAGGAGTAACCAACTTGAAAGTCCATGGGGACAGTGAATTGGTTGTTAATCAAGTCAGGGGTAGAATGTTGCTAAAAATGACACATTAAAGTCCTATAGAAACATAGTATGGAACATGCTCGAAGATTTTGAGGCCTTTAATTTAGTGTCTATCCCAAGAAATTAGAACAAACATGCTGACAGGCTCGCAGCCATTGGAGCATAGTTTGATATTCCAGATGACATCAGAAAAGAGAAGGTGCAACAATATGTTAAGGTTGTAGTCAAACCATCAATTCCTAACAACAACATTCATTGGAAAGTCTTTGACAGTGATGAACAGATCCTCTCTTTCCTACTAGATGAAGATTAGTTCTCCATGACGAATCAAGCAAAACTCGAGCAGCAGTATGGTGATCAAGTCATACAGCTAAAGACAAACAAGCTACCCAAAGGTCTTGTTACCTTGGAATCAATTTTCAATACTGATGATTAGCTCAAGAAGGGTAAGGCCGATTTGTAGATCAAACAAGAACACTACGAAGAATTGGAGATCTTCAAAGGTAAGCTCCTTAAGATAGGAAAAATATGTTCACCTGAAGATAAACAAGCTTTTGTTGCTTTGTGCCAAGATTTCCATGATGTCTTTGCTTGGGAGTATTCAGATTTGAAAGGATTTGATCCCCATATTGCTCAGCATACGATTGAATTAGAACCTAATGCCAAGCCAGTAAGGCAGAAACAAAGGCCTTTGAATCCCAAGCTCAAGCCCTTAATGATTAGAGAGCTGACCAAATTAGTTGAGGGGGGTATTGTCTTCCCTATCAAGCACACTTCATGGGTCTCTAACCTCGTACCGGTTAGGAAGAAAAGTGGTGAGATAAGGCTTTGTGTAGACTTCAGGGATCTTAATCGATCCTCTCTAAAGGACCACTACCCGCTACCCTCCATGGAACGAATCTTGCAAGAGGTTGCTGGTTCTGAAAGGTTTTCCCTACTAGATGGCTTTTCGAGGTATAATCAGGTCTTGGTGAAAGAGGAAGATCAGTTTAAGACTGCTTTTATGACTAAATGGGGCACCATGGCATACAAAAGGATGCCCTTTGGTTTATCCAATGCTGGTGCCACATTTCAGAGAGCCATGGACATGGCATTTCAAAGTTTGATCAACAAGATTATACTGATCTACCTAGATGACATAACAGTGTATTATAAGAATGCTGATGAGCATCTGTTACATCTTAGACAAGTGTTCAAAAAATGCAGGGAGTTTGGTATCTCTCTAAACCCAAAAAAGAGTATCTTTGTTGTCCATGAAGGGAAACTATTAGGACACATAGTGTCGAAGCAGGGAATCACTATTGACCCTGAAAGAGTCAGAGCCATACTCGAGTTGCCACTGCCTAATCACAAGAAGGGTCTACAGAGCTTTCTGGGATAGATTAACTTCCTGAGGAGGTTCATCCCAGATGTTGCAAATCTATTACAGCCTTTAACAGCTATGTTAAAGAAGAATGCAATCTTCAGTTGGACAAAGGATGCCAAGAATAGTTTTGAAAAGGTCAAGGAGGCCTTAGCAGCAGCTCCTACACTGACAAATCCCAATTTCTCTAAAGATTTTTATCTATATGCTTATGGTAGCACAAGTAATGTCTCTGTGATATTGGTTCAAAAAAATAAAGAGAATCTAGAGCAACCAATAGCCTTCTTCAGTTAAGGTTTGGTCGACTATGAACAAAAATACTCCTTTGTGGAGAGGCACATTCTTGCTGTGATCAGAAGCCTTAATAAATTCAAGCCTTTGGTCTCTCATAATAGAATTCATATCATGGTGGCACACTCAAGTGTGAAAGAATTCTTATTGAATAAGGATCTGAATGAAAAAAGAGTAGGGTGGATCACTAAGGTCATGGAGTATGATGTAGATATCAGCATCACCAAGCTAGTTAGAGGCAGAGGTCTCTGTGAGCAGCTTGCTACTGGGTCGAGTAGCGATATTGAGCTAGAAAAGGATGTTACCCTTGCTAATACAGATGAGGTTCAGAATGCCCATGATGATATGCCTATGAGAATAAATAATTGGGTCCAAGATATGACCCATTTCTTACAAACTGGTGAATGCCCATTAGGTCTCAATAGAGCCAAAAGAAGATACTTTAGACTACAGTCCATACCATATGTGCTGATGGGAGATGTTCTTTTTAAGAAAGATCTGAATGGTGTCCTGTTAAGATGCATTCACAGTGACCAAATTGAAAGAGTGCTTCATGAGTTTCATGATGGAGCTGCAGGGGGTCACTTTGCTCCTAGAACTACTGCTTGGAAGATCATGAGAGCTGGTTACTATTGGTCCAGCTTATTCAAGGATGTGTATGCCTAGTCAAGAAAATGCATCAAATGTGCTATGTTTTCAGGAAAGGAAAGGTTGCCAGCTATGCCCCTACATCCAATTCAAGTGGAGCAGCCCTTCATGAGATGGGGAATTGATTTCATCGGTCCAATAAACCCACCTTTCAGTGCTGGTCACAAGTGGGTACTTACAGCCACAGACTATTTTACAAGGTGGACAGAAGCAATTGCTTTGAAAGAAGCAAAAGAGTCTTCAGTCTTGAGCTTCTATGAAGACATAGTCACCAGGTTTGGAGTGCCTGACTCCATCATCTTTGATAATGCCCTTGCATTTGTGGGATTAAAACTGACTGATTGGGCTGTCAAGCATGGCATTCATTTGAACACCTCCTCAAATTATTACCCTCAAGGTAATGGTTTAGCTGAAAGCACGAACAAGAACCTCATTAGGATCATCAAAAGAACCATAGAAGACAGCCAAAGGACCTGGCCCAGTAGTTTAAAGAATGCACTTTGGGCAGACAGAGTGACCCCTAAGAGGTCTATTGGCAATTCACCATATATGTTGGTTTATGGTAAAGAGGCAAGATTGCCACTATCAGTGGAGCTTCCAGCTCTAGACGTTGTTCATCAGTTGGAAATGCTTGAAGGACATAATCCAATGTCTGTAAGATATGCAGAACTTATGGAGCTTCAGGAATCAAGGGACAGATCAATGAAGGTTTTGGAGTATCATCAACTCCAGACAAAGAAGACGTTCAACAAAAGGTCTATAACAAAATCTTTTAAGGAGGGAGACCTTGTGCTCAGGTGGGACGTTCTTAAAAGTAGACCAGGACATCACACCAAGTTCAACAACATGTGGACTGGTCTGTTTGTTATCACAAGCTGTAAAGAACGCAATGCATATCAACTAGCTACAACAGAAGGTGAAGTGCTTCCTATCCCAGTCAATGGGATACACCTTAAGCCCTATTTTCAAATCTGGCTGATCTATCTATTGTACATAATAGTGTAGGTTTTATGTTTTCCATAAGTGCTATTTCAGCACAGTATATATCTTCTCTTTTTGTTTCACCTGTCTTGTCATTTTGGCCACTTGTTGTGTCCTATAAATCTTATGAGGTCGGGGCCATATGCAAGCTGACGTTTTAATTTTCCTCTAAGTTTTCTAATGACTCCATGCCCAATGGATAGGCCTAGGCTACCGGTCTTCATGTTAAGTAGGAAAACATCCTGCAAAAATTGCCAAAAATGTTACCTGGTTTACACCCTCAGGCTCAATCAGGAAAGCATCTATATTGCAGGTGTCATAAGGGTTAAATGGGATCTCTTCATCGAAGGTTTTTTATGCTAGGTTCCCTTTTGGACAATTTCTACCCACATTTTTACCATGATGCATCGGTTGTTCCCCTAGTTTTTGCATTCTCTGTATCCTGGTTCCTATCGGCATAGGTCTGTGAATGTCTCCCCGACTCAGGTTACATTTTCTGCATCGGATGAGTCTGTGTTGCCTATCGGCAGGACTCATCCAATGTCTCGGCGATCAAAAGTCTTTTTCATACTTCATTCGGCGGGACACTTCATTTGTTTTGGCGACCATGGGGGTTCTATCGACATATGTTTTCACCGTCAGGGTTGTGTCTTACCGATTTTATCATCTCTCCCCGACTAGGTATATGGTGATTCATTAGCGGAGCCTTATTCTATCAGCATTGGGTCTCATCAAAGTCTTCTTGTTTCACTGACTGGAGGAGTGGAATATATCATATCGGCAGGAATTTAAGTTTTCGCGGGGATGTCATGGCGACTTTTCTTTGTCTTACCGACAGTGTGCAAAGTGGGTGTATATCATATCGGCATGAGTTCATTTTTGTCTTGCCGATGTAAGACATGAGGGCTCCTAGTCGGTGTAACAACTTCCTTGTCTCGGTGACTCTCAATGTATGAGGCCTTTTGGCATAACAGATATAGTCTATGAGCGGTCTCTCTGATGGACGAAAGCTACAACGACATACTTGTAATAGATAGACTCACCGGTGGGAGATGCATTAGGTCTTAGCGACCCGTGAGCAATCAAGGTCCTTCGGAATAGCGAGGGGGCATTTTTTATAATGTCTTGCCGATAGTAGGATGTCACAGTGATGGAAAACAGATGGGCTCGTTGATAGGATAAAGCATGGGTCTCGGCGACTAAAGGTTTTATGTTCGGCGGAGGTTATCTTCTTTGACAAGGGACTTCAGCGAATGCCTCAAGTTTCGCCGAAGTCACAAGGAGCCCGGCGCAAAAGATGAAGGCCTCAATATCTTGTTTTCGGCGGGAGTCTCGCCAATTATGAGTAACTTCGCCGAGATCATCGAATATCGACATAGAGTCTCACCAAAGTGGAGATGTCTCGCCGACACCAAGCGGATGGCCGGCGGATGATGTTGGTTTCGGCGTAGGTCTCATTGAAGCATGAGAAGCTAGCCAGGAGATAGGGAGTTTGCCACAAGATAAAGCCATCAGCGGGAGGTCTTTCCAACTTGGTAAGATCTCGCCGAAGGCCATAGGGAGCTCGAGCCCAGTGGAGAGGAATGAACTCGGGGTAAACAAATGGAGCTCGACATAGAGTCTTGGCGAATGCGGGAGGTCCTACTGACTAGGGTGCCCGCCAAGAATATCACCGAACATGGAGGTTTTTGGCATAACATAATGAGCTCGGGGTAACCTCTTTCTGATCAGAATGAGTCAGGCCGAAAGAAAAGAAGTCGGCCGAGGGTTCATGCCTCGGCGTGAGTCTTGCCGAGATGCATTTCCATTCAAGGGACCTTTAACCAACTGCAGGGCTACGTGGTTTTCACTTGGCCAATCAGAGAGATCTAAGGGGATACCGTGGCAGTCCAAAGAGCGTCAATGGGATGAAGGGCGACGTGTATCTGTTGCAGGATCAGAGCATTCATGGTGCGGCCGAAGTAGCTCGACTGGACACGATGGATTGAATAAATGTGGTAGCTGAAAGAATATCTAAAGAGGACTTCTTCGAGATGTTTCAGACCGACACCGACAATAGGGACGTGCAGGTCTTCAGCATTAATTCAATAAATATCAGAGAAAATCCTATCCCAAATCAGGATATTTTTTTTGTAAGCCCTAAGGGGCCGACATATCAGTTTGTATATAAGGCATTTTTGCCTTTTTGTAAATAGTTCTGATTGCACACTCTGAAGAGTTAGTGATTTTTAATCAATCCTTTCTCTGTCAATATATGTTTTTCTGTAACTCAGCTGGAATCTTGAATGCAACATAGAGTTTACCTTGGAATTTTGTCTTCATGTTTGTATGATTCTCATTTATGTATCTTTCTTTTGCACATGCAAGTTTCTAATTGTGTTTTCCATAATACTGTATTCATATCTTAGAGTAGTGAAAATTAATCTTTCCTTCCTGAGATGCATATGCAGACCAAACCTGTTAGAAATACGAGCATTAAATCTGAAAGATGTCATTCTGAGAATAGCAATTAGGCTTTCAAGTGTATGTTTTTGTGTTAATTTCATGATTTCTCAAACATCTTGGTGTATCACCCTAGTGTAGTCTTTTTTAATTCATGCATTCTCTTCCCTCTTTCCTCTCATAGAATCAATAGTTTAGGTGATATCCAAAGGAAGCCGGCCTTCTCCGAAGGTTCATTTCAACTATAGGCGACCCACAGCCTTGAAATGATCCCATTGTGTCTCTAGAAAGCTCAGTTTTAAAACTTTGCTCAGGGTGCAATTCTAGGTGACAACAGTAACAACATTAACAACATCATTCAAATGCATAATGAAAAGGAAAGGGGTTAGGAACAAGAAATAGAAGAACCTATTTTGGTTGTTCGTGAGGGAGAAATGTACTTTGGTTCCCTTGTTGCAACACTTACCCCCAACACAGAGGAACTAAAAGAGTAGGGTCTGCAAGAAACACAACCTGCAACCTCTGTTAAGCAACCCATAGTAGGAGACAACCTAGAAACCCAACCAACTTCTAGTAAGAGGCCACCAAAAGAACAAAAGAGAAAAAGTGGGGCTTCTACCTTTTCACTTGCAAAGGGGTAGAAGAGGCGCACACAATCCGAGAGGCAATAACATTTTCTAAGAAAGGGCCCATGAGAGGAACAAATAAAAAGAAGAAAGAAGATATTGTAATGATAGAAACAAACATAGACTTAGAGGGGAATGCCCCTAGTAATGATGTAAGAACACCAATTGTATAAAATTTGTATTTTACCAACACTTTTGATTATGATTTGGAAGAAATTTTTGTTGCCAAGAAGAAAATAAAAAAGACTCCAAAGAGCCCTATCTCATAAGGATTTTAGTATATAAAGGAGGTAGGAGAAGAATAATTTTTGGAGAAAGAAGGGGAATTTTTCTTGGAAGAAAGGAATAAAAATAAAGAACTACAAGAATCCTTTAAGAGGATCAAACAATTAGAGGACTTATTTAAAACATATCAGCAGAAAGACAATGAGAGGGATGCAAGAATCAGGGAGTTGAAATAAAGACTCCATAAATTTGAGCATGGGTCAAAATTAGAATTATTAACACAACTTTCCATAATTGCAAAGAATGAAGAAGAACAAATTTCTAAATTCTCAATTGGACCGATAAAGACCCCCACTGTATGGATTGTTGTGTTATTAGGTATTGAATTGTGGAAGAGAACACGAGAATTTTCCCAAAAAGAAAAAGAATGGGAAAAGGAAAAAAATGAAATGATGTCTAATCATGCCAAGACAGTTGAGAGGAAATAAATAGAGGTAAATAAATTAAAAGTAAGAATTGAGGAACTGATAAATAAAATAGTGCAGTTGATGAAATGCAAGCCACCTGCCAGGTTTATGCCTTATTTTTGCAAGAATTTTTTTTATGTTTTTAGTTTAGTCAGATGATTAGTGACCTACCTGTTTCCATGAATAGGAAATTAAATTGTTCTTAGAAAATTTATAGAATTCCACACCTAAAATGTAAGATCAATTGTATGAGTTTTATTTGCACAATTTTTTTCTTTTAGATGAAACTACATGGAACCCATTAATGTGTCTAGGGTATCTCCAATTAAGAGCCTTGGCCTCTTATGTTAGTTCAATGAGCACCAAAGGGGGAATATTTTATAGGAATATCATGAGGATAAATCTATTCTCTTACAACTAAGAAAGGAGGCAATAGACCCAAATGCAGTGATAGATCAAAAGTTGAATCTCTTACATCACAAGGGAGTGGGACCAAAGATAATGGAATGTAGAGAACATGATTACAAAAGAACGAAGGGATTAGAATCAGAAGGCATAATCAAAGAGACACTCAACTTTTTTGAAGGTAGATGGGGGGATATTACACCAGAATTGAAGAGAAAGGAACCTCATTCCATTTACAACTATGTGGCAGCAATTGGTAGGTCACATAAGTACATTTCAATTGCCTATAAAAATGGAGTTGCTTGGTTGCCACTTATCTTCCATCCTCCTATCCTCATGTTTCCTATACCACACTGGATAGGGAGGAAATGAGATGAAGAGGAAGCAGCAAAAAATAAAAGGTTGGCAAAGATTTTCGATAAAAAATGATACTACTTGAAGCAAGGAAAAGGAGTGGACTCTATGGTATATTTAAAAGAGATGGCCCTACAATATAACCTTCAACTATAAATATTTCTTGAGGAAAAGCAATAATTGGTTGGGGGAAAATGATGTGTCAAATTAATGGCTACTTTTCTTTACTATATTATGCTTTTATACTCTCATCTGCTAAGTTTCATAGACATTACCAAGACTTTATATATCTTTTATATTCCTTTCATACACTTTAAAGTAGACTTAAGTATGTGGAAATAGAAATGAGTTATGTTGATATATTCCTGTATGAATGTATGAATGTCTATGATTTAGTATGATTCTATGTTTATTTATGATTATTAATAATGTGGATGCCTTAGGAATAAAACTAACATCTTGCGGCAAGAAAGACCGTTAACCTGCAACAACAAGTTTTTCATCCTACAGCATAAGGACCGTGGATAAGGGAGAGGTCAAAACAACCAAAGTGTGATACTTCTAGAAGAGAACAAAGGTGATCATATAATGATCAGTTGTGAGTCAACACATTATACTTTTGCTCATCAAATAATACTATAGGAGGAGAAGAAGTCTATTATGAACAAGACTAATTCATGACGTGATTGTCCTCACAAACACATTTCTGTCATGACAATTAAGTGTTAGGAACATAGTTCTAAATTATTTTCTCTACTCTTTCTTCATTGTTATTGTTTTCTATTATTAGACTAAGTCCTCTTCCTATCTTTGAGGAGGAGTGGATGAATTTTTAGTCCTAGAGGAATAAAACTCCTCACAAACACTATATAGTGGGATCTAATGTCGAGGATCAAACCTAATTGCTAATATATTGTTTTATTTGTTAATTGATCAAGATGATAAGTTAGTTTTTATCTATTATTAGTTGTAGTAATAGATATATGTTATTGAATAAGAAATCTTTAGCAGATTCTTGTTGGATTGCATGTAAGAGTTCAGTATTCATATCCAATAAAGGGAATTAGTTGATGTAATGAATTGTTGAGTAAATAAGTAGGTGTTGAAAAATTCTATGGAAAAAACAACTCAAGCAAGGGCCACTTGAGGTACTGCTAATCCACTTCATTTCTTGTTGATATATTAATTGATGCATTGTTGAAATTAGTTAAGTACTTTCTAGTTAGATGCATATGTTCTAATTCATGAATCTCATTTTGTAGTTTTGAATTGAATTCTATAGATTCATGTTGGTTTCATACTCTAGAGGAATTAGCTAGGAATTAGTTTTTAACAGTTTCCAATTATAGTCTTAAGTGATAGGTACTTGTAGCATAAGGTAATAGTTTATTTTTATTTCCCTTATTATATGAATTAGCAATTCATTTCGCTTTCCATATTTTGTAGTCTTTCATACATATGTGATTACCTATACTAAATTATGTAGGATGTGTCTAGAGTCCATGAACACATATTTTGTGCCAGCACTGTCTAAAGTTTAGGAGTCCTAGGTTGACAATTAAATGTAGCCTCTTGTGAAAGATGAACTGTTCAGTTAGGAATTCATTCTCTAAGTTGTGTATACCTAGTATCACCAAGTTGATTAGACGCTAGAGAGGCTCTACACATGTTGTTTTCCCTTGAAACATAAACAAAAAACTATCAATTAGCCTTGCCCATGAATTAATATTGATGTTTCTTGAGCCCTCTAGATGTGATGGCACTAATCATTTTTCTTTATGATGCTTCGTTGATAGGGATATGTGATGGAGTCACCTCAATGCAGGAAGGAACGTTCTCTCATGGATTTGATACCATGTTGGAGAATGAAAAAATCAAAGAGAGCATGAAACAACTTCCACAAGTGAATAAAGTATGCACAATAGTATTTCTATCAAATATGAAATGAAGAGTGTGTAAATACAATGATCAAGCATTGCTTATATAGGAAATGAATGAGGAGGTAAGAAGGTAGGAGTGAAACTCTAACTACCCCTCCAAAGATAGGACACTTGTGAGCTCACTTGGCAAGTGGGTGAGAAAGTGGCAAATGTACATGCAATAGGTGTCTCAAGTCATGAAGACACATGTCTCAACCATATGTAATGAGATGAAAGAAAAAGAAACCTACATAGACTTAAGCTAGGAGTGAATAGTCAATCCTAGAAAGGTGATTATCTAACTAGGTATGATAAATACTCGATTTACACTATCAAAGATATCAAACACCATTAAGTCGAGAAAACATAGAGGATAAAATTATATTTGTCCTTGAAATGTTGAAAGGTTTGGAAATTCATATCAAGGGGATAACACAAAGATTGAAGGAGGCAACCAATAGATAAAAAAATTATACAAATAAAAATAGGACTTAGATAATTTTTAGTGGGGGAGAAATTTTTCTTAAGAGTTAGACCACATAAGAGCTCCATATCATTTGGAAACAATAACAAGTTACACCTTCCTAGGTTGAGTCATTTGAAATTATAGATATAATAAGCCCAATGGATTATTGATTAGCTTTTCCTCCAAGATTTAGTTTAATTTATGGTATTTTCACATGTCACTTCTTAAGAAATATGTATCTAGTGATAAGTATATATTTAATTAGAATGTATTACAAATCCAAAAGGTAGGGAGAATAATAGTAGATCCATACAAAGTCTTGGAGGAGCATAGTACAAATTGTACAACGTGGTGGTGGACCAATGTAATATTATTTTAAAAATAATATTATTTAAGTTATTTATTTTGACTAAGACTATTAGTTGGTACATTAGGATGATGCACAAAATAAGGGAGAGGATATCACAACCCTCTCCTTGACATTAAACCTTATTCAATAGGTGAGGGTTGATTGGGTATGATCTAACTTGAGTCAAAATGTAGGAACACTGGCTCTAAGTGGATTAGACCACACACCTATCTGTATAAACTTCACCCCAAATGCAAAACCAACGAAATGCCCCTTCAAGTTTGAAAAGATGTGGTTTAGGGATGAGGAGCTAGAAAAGTAGAGTACAGAGTGGTAGGATAATGCCCCATATGTAAGAGGCACAAAGTCATATACTTCATGGAAAAATATATCCTACATTAAAGGATAAATGAAAGAATGGAATAAACACCACTTCAAAAATAAAAATTGTAGAAAAAGAGGAGATTGAAACAAAACTAGAACAACAAAATGAAATAGTGATTAAGGAAGGAATGTTTTAAAACACATATTAAGGAGAAAGAACTCAAGGCCAAATACATGGAAGTCCTCCAAAGGGAGAAAATATTTTGGCAAAAAAATTTGAGAGAGGACTGGCTAAAGGCAAGAGATATGAATATGAAATTCTTCCACAATATAACAAAAATCAAAAGATCCATCAACAAAATAGCGAGTGTCAAGAAAGCTAATGGAGAAAAATGTGAATCTTGGAAAGAGATAGTAAATGGGGTAGGAAGTTTCTTCGATAATCTCCTCAATTCAAACAATGGGGTGGTAGGAAAAAATTAGAAGTGTTAAGGTTAATACCAAGATTAATAACAGAGGACAAAAATAGGGTTTTGTGCATACCACTAGCCGAAGAAGTTTAAAGTGCATATTTTTAATTAAATGGGGACAAGGCCCCATGCTCGGATGGCTTCTTGGTCTATTTTTTCCAAAAAAATGAGTACATTTGTGGGAAATAAATCCATCAATAAATAGAGGATGCAAGGAAAAAATCAGTAATGTTAAAAGACTAGAACAACACCTTAGTTCTCATCCCGAAGAAGCAACAACCAACAAGTATGGAATGCTTTAGACCTATCTCACTATGTAATGCATTATATAGGATAGAAATGAAGGCCACAACTAACAAATTGAAAAAAGTTCTACCAAATATTATCTCAGAGGAAGAATGTGGCTTTGCTTTGGGGAAGTCAATATTAGAAGGAATCATAATAGCCCACAAAGTAATTAACTTAATTAGGAAAATAAAGGAAGAAATGATGCTAGTTAAACTAGACATTAGGAAAGCATATGATCAATTCACTAGATAATTCTTAATAAAAATGTTGGAGAATATGGGTTTTAGTAAATAATGGTGTGGTTGGATTAGGAGTTGTTTGTATAAGCACACCTAGATTTTCAGTGATTGTCAATAACAACCCCTTTGGCTTCTTCCAATCATTCAATGGTCTATGAAAAGGAGACCCTCTCTCACCCTTCCTTTCCATCGTAATGGCAGAAGCATTAAGCTGCCTAATTCACAGAGTTGGGGAGAACAATGATTGGAAAGGAATTAAAATAACACCAAATGTGGAACCAATAACTCACCACCAATTTGTAGATGATACATTATTGTTTGGGGAAGTATCTAGAAAGGAGGCAAGAACAATGAAGAACACACTGGAAAAATATTGTCAATCCTTAGGGCGGAAGGTCATTTGGAACAAATAAAAAATATTCTTCATCAACAAAAGAATTAGGAAGTAGAGGGAAATAGCAACAATACTAGGTTTTAAAAGAATTAAACAGCTCAGAAAATACCTAGGTGTGCCCCTCTTTGCAAGGGAAAGCAAGGGTAGCCTTTGGGAATCCTAGACTCACAATTGTTTAAATAGGTTAGAATCATGGAAAGAAAAATGGCTATTAGTAGCAGGCAGAATTACAATGCTAAAATAAGTGATAATGACATTACCAATATACCTGATGTCTAGTCTAAAATGTGAAAAAAATAAATAGAAAAACTAGAAAGATGTGAGACTTCTTTTGGAAAGGACAAAAAGATTGCAATAAGTACCCATTGGGGGCATCAAACAAAATTTATTGTCCAAAGGAGGCAAGAGGAGTTGGAATAGGAGATTGGGAAATCTTCAACAATACCTTTGGGGAAAATTAGTTTCGAATATGATAACAAAACCTCAAGCAAGGTGGGAAAGAGTGCTACAAAATAAGTATATGGATAATTTGGAACCAGAAAGAACCTTGATGACCATAGACCCACCTCGAGGATTTGCAATATGGAATTTCATGGTGGAAAGCAACCAAATAATCAAAAAGCACTGCACGTGGAATGTAAAGGATGGTCATAAAGTAAATTTCTAGGAAGACTCATGGGATGGGGAGAAGGCTCTATCGAAAATCCAAGAACTAGAAGATGTGTGGGAAATCTTGAAAACATAGTGGGTTCATAAGGTTAGAGATTATGTAGAGTCATATACAAAAGAGGGGACAATAAAATGGAAATGGTACTCCCATGAAGGAACAAATTTAAGTAGAGTCCAAAGGGAGCGAATAGAGAGAGAGCTAAGAAAAATAAACATAACAATATCTAAGAAAGAGGATGAAATTAAATGGAACATAGAAAAATCTAGAAATGATAGTGTTAAATTGGGCTACGAGGCAATAGAGAGGGTTGAAAAAAAGGAAGATTGGCTAAAAAGCTCTGTATTGGCACAAATATACTCTACCCAAAGTTGGTGCCTTTATGTGGGTGGCTACACAAAAATGAATACTTACAGGTGAAAGGTTAAGGAAATCAAGGGTGGCGGGGTCAAGTAGATATGTCATGTGTAAGAAGGAAGAAGAAATGTACAACAAACTACACCCTCATAGAATTCCCTTTTACATGGGAATATTGGCGACATACCTAGAACAAGCTTGGGTGGCAAAGTCCACTACCAAATGATATAATGGACCTCTTTAAAGAGTGTCCAATCATAAACAAGTGGTCGACATATGTAGGGATTTGGATCGCCACCACATCAATAGTAATATGGGAGGTGTGGAAGGAGCAAAATAGGAGAATTTTCCAAGACAAAGCAATGGACAAGAGCAACTTCAAGAAAAAAGTAGAGGAGGCAATAATGGAAATAGTCAAAAATGGAGTGAAAAATCAAGCAAGGAACAATAATTTCTTCTCATCATGGGACCAAGCAATGTTGGAAGAGTGGCAAGGCCTAGTACATCCCCCTATTAATAGCGTTGGGAGCATTAAGACCACAACCAAAAGAGATAAAATAGAGTGGCGACAGCTATAGCTAGAATAAGGATGGATAAATATGAATTTCGATGGGGCCTCCAGAGGAAACCCAGGATTATCAAGAGTTGGATGCATATATAGAGACCATAATAGAGTAATACTAAAAGAAATTTACTACCCCCTTAGTCTAGGAATAAAAGAGACCATAATAGAGTAATACTAAAAGAAAGTTACTACCCCCTTAGTCTAGGAATAAATAATCAACCAGAAATAATGACATTAAAACTTGGTCTCAAGGAAGGTCGAAAGCTAGGTATAAGAAGAATTGAAATCAAAGGTGACTCAATCATAATAATCAACATGGTTAGAAATTGATAAATTCAAAATTAGAAATTGAATAATCACTTGGGGGAATGCCTAAGGCTACTTGATGGATTTGAAGAATTTAAATTAAAGCATATATATTGTGAAGGAAATGTTGAGGTAGATAGCCTTGCTAATAAAGTAGTCAACCTCTAGCAATAATGAGCTAGAAGTGGAGAACAAAGGAGGTGGCATTCTCATGTAGGAAGGCACGAGCCAATACAACATTGCAAGCTAATATGTGTGAATAGATCAAAAAGAAGTACAAAGATTTAAAGAATGGTAGATATGACATAGATTGCATAAGATTTAGTGAGCTCGCAATAATGTGAGATAGTTATGAAGGATTTTCTTCCCACGACCTGTGCATGCGAAGAAAGCAGAAATTTATTTAAATCTCCCTCAATCCAAAAGGATGGGAATTTAGTTGATATTTGGAGCACGTGCGCTGGTGAGAAGATGGATATGCATGTTCATCTCCCAAGCCCATGCAGGCAGATGGCATTTCTAGGAGAGGTGATGGATCAAAGGCTCAAAGTAATCCTAAAGGAGCATAGAAGGAGAACAAGGAAGGAAATCAAATGGATGTTGGGAACAAATTTATTGGTTGATGATAGTCAATACAAATTCAACATTGATATCTCCTCTCACTTCATAGTGTCTTTGCTAGACTTGGGTGAAACCAAGGATATGATAATGGAGCTCTCATTGATCCTATTCAAGAAGAAATACCTACAAGGTCTAGAGGAGGTGCTAAGAGTGGTCAAGTATGGTGTCGGGCTGCCAAGGACAAAGGACATAACAAGGGTAATTACAAAGGCTATTGTGGTCGAGTGGATTCCATTTTTGGTGAACCTTTGCACCCAAACACTGAGGTAGCGACGAGCACTAGTAAAGATGGGGTGCCAGTATCTAAAGAGAGTAAATAATCTGGAACCGGTTTATGACTTGGATTGGTTGAAGGATTTTGATGATAGCTCAGTGGATGGTGAACTTTGAGGCCCCTGTGGGGCATTGTGAAGGGGATGGCTTGCTAGAATAGCATAGTTTTTTTTACTTTTTTGTAATGCTCAGGTATGTGAAACCCTTGAGCAAAAATATAGTAATGTGGTATGACTATAATATTCATTTTGTAAAAATCTTGTAAATTTTTACTCTGATATTTAATATATCCAGCTTAGCTGCCCTTATCTAGCAAAAAAAAAACCTTATTCTATAGGTTAAGAAAAATAATTATTTGATGGTAATAATTAACTAAAGTTAAGTACTAATTAGTTTAGTTTAATTATTAAGTAGTGGTAATGATAATAACAAGGATAAAATAGATAAATAAACATATATTATAATTATAATAATTAAATATTAGATACTTGATAAAATATTAACAAATAAATTTTAGTTTATGCAAAACAAAATTAAAATAAATATATAAATTTGAATTAAAAAATAAAATAAATAAATATAGACATTAGTTTTTTATTAATTAAGCAGGGAAGGGCCTTGATCTCATGGTTACAAAACCAAAACAACAAAAAAGGAAACAAGCTGGGAAGAACAACACCAACCAACAACAAAAAACAACAACGAACAAGAACCAAAACCAAAAACTAGGGTGGCACATAGGCCAAGTATCCAAAACTGTAACCATAGAACCATGATAAACTTAATAAAAAACAGAATACCCCTACTAAACCATCTTATAATATGTAGACCATTAATAAGGTCAACCAAAGTCCAACAAAAGCTTAACCATAACAAAGTTAGTATATAATAGCAGTCTGGAATTATAAAGCAGAGAGCCAAAAAATGCAGAGCAACCATTAATAGCAAAGAGAAACAATGCCATTACTTGGCATTGGCTATTAGGTCCTAGTACTCGCCAATTTGGGAGAAAATTCCCTCTAATCAAGTCCCTCATCTTCAACATGTTCCTTCTTTTCTTCACTCTTCCCCATCTTCTTGAGCATTTTCCTTATCTTGGTTTGACCTGAAACAACACCCACCATTGCCCTATGCATGAGACCATTGGTAACCCTCATAAAAGTAATGATGGATTTCTCAAGTTAACTAATAGCTAAATGGTTATTATTTTGTGTTTTTAATGGATAAACAATAGTTAACTAAAATTTATTCTCAAGTTGCATAGTAAAAATAATAGCTGGATAAAGTTAATTTGCTTGATTTTCTTGTTAACTAGATTCAATTAAGGTGGTTGCATGAAAATATAATTTCTTTTATTTTTTATAAAATAATCTTCAACCAGTTAATGAGTTGTATGAGGACAATAATTACTTTTGTGTAATAGTTTATGTTCTCTGAGTAGTTACGTGGATAAAATAGTTTTAAATTATTTATAAATCATTTGTTCTCCACCACTTAATAGACTTAATTAGTAGATATAATTTCTTATTTTATTATTTTGAATTAAAATAATATTTTTAGAAAAAAAAATATGAGAAAATAAAGTTATAAATAAAAAATGTGGTATAGAGAAAATTTTAGTAGGTTATTAGGAAAAATTGTCAAGATCGAAGAAGGTTGCCAAGAGAAAATATCTATATTAAATAAATTAGGAGTAGAGGATAAGGATAAGCTTCTTAAAAAAAAGATTGCATTATTTTTTGCACTTATAGAGGTGTGGTAGCAACTTCAAGATAAGGATAAGGATAATCTTTTGTATGTGAACATTATCATCTTATTTGTTGCACTTATAAAGGTGTGGTAGCAACTTCAACAAATGGCATTGTCCCTCTTGGCTACAAGTTTTAAGGATATTTTTGTTCCAATCTCTTCTTATGTTTCTCAGTTCATCCATTGTTTTGATTAGTGGCAAAAAAAAGTTTTGAAAAGACCCAAAACTATTTACAGGCAGGTTTTGAAGGGACCTGAAACCTTGTCAAAGATGAGCATGTTGTTAAAAGATAAGACATAGACAACCAGTAGCTAAACAACAGCAGTCCTCCAAAGGATCAACATGACTACCCAAACCCACAAAAAAAAGGTTTTGAAAGGAACCTTAAACCCTATACAACATGGTCATACAACGACCAAAATCCTATCTTAACAAGACACACTACCTGTAACTATCAGGCGACAACAAACAAACTACTGAGAAACAATAGTTTCTAAGCCCAAAAAATGGCATTCCTCATGATGCAAGAAAACCACATCATCTTCCTTGACTCACCACCTCTATAAGAGAATATACGAAGAGCACCCTTACCACAACAACCACATCTCTCCAGTGAACCCAACCTCCACCTCATTAGGAGTTGCAAGAGGGAAAATGAGTTGAAGAAAAATAAGCAATCCACCACACATGAAAAAACCATCTCCACCTCAAAAGGAGAAGCCTCCACCTCAATAGGAGTGGCCTCCACCTCAATAGGAGACACTATCTATAGGAATTGGGAGAAAGAAAATATTCTTGTAGAAAGGGAAAACTTAGCAACCAAAGGCACCACAAACCCCTGGGTCCTCAAGATGAATGTTGAAAACAACCCAGCCAACAACAAAATAGAAAGGGAAGATTTTCCAACCTTAGGAAACACAGGCATTTGGGCCTTTGAGATGAACATTGAATGTAGCCTAGCCAATAGCAAACTATTCACAACCAGGGTAGACACAACACCCTTGAGAACCAATAGCCTAAATATTTCCACCAAACAAACCTATGCCATCTTCATCACCAAAAGAGAAAGCACTCCAAAAGAGGGGGGAGAAAAGATCCCCTTAGGCCATAAATTCATTTGGGACAATAGATAAAACTTTGTGCACAACAAAATCAACAACATCAAATCAAAAACAAGGGCAGCATAAACCCCCTTTAGCTCCAAGAATTTTTGGCACTTGAATAAACACAACCCAGCCAATGAACTAAACTCTGGGTACAACCCAGGCAACGCATCCTCCAAAAGAAAGATAACCCCCATCAGCAATAAAAATATCACAGACCATAGGGGCTTCAAGAACACATGGTCTTCTAGCAGCACCATCTCAACAACAAAACAAAGGTTCTAGTGGGAACACCTTCCACAACCAAGAAAATATCCACAACAACGTCATGGAGGGTAAACCACCACTCCATCATAGTCTCATTAGTAAAATAGTCATCAAGCACAACCCTCTTAAGACCTAGAAAACCCATGACCTCCTTAGACAGTTAGGGGAGCTCCTTGGAGTCAGCACTAGCGGAAGAAGGCAACAACCCACCCCACATTCTAAAAAAAACCCCCAAAGGACAAAAAATAACTCATTAAACAAGCACCAGAGAAATGCCAACTGCCAAAGTTGGCCCAAAAAAAGAGCACCAACACCCATGAGGCAAAAAGAGCCTTCACAAGTGCTAAAATAGCCAGGGGAAGTTGAAATCCACAACACACCAAGCTCGAAACTAGCTCCAAAAGACAACAAGAACACCACAACTTCCCAACGGGACGGCAATAGTAAGCAACCCCACAACAACGCTTCCCAATAGGCCAACGATAACAGCCAACACCACCCCACCACATCCCAATAGGTCAGCCACAACAACCAACCCTGCAACAGAAATCCATTTGCCTCTTTTGAATCATCTCCTTCCTCTCTAGCATCAACCCCTAATTTCAAATTCCTACCCTCCTTGCTCCTCTTCCTACTCCCTCTTCGCTCCATGTTTTATCTTAGTTCATCCATTGTTATTTCTTGAGTGCTCATAACTTTTTTGGCATTTAGGATTTGATATTGTTATTGTTATAGTTCTTTCATATTCTAGCATAGAATTGTGTTTCCATTTCTTATTTCTATTACTAAAAAAATATTAAAAAATTAGGCTACTATGGAGGTAGAAATACCAAAATAGGGATATGAGTTGAAGATAAATCCCTATATAGCCATACACAAAAACAAAAAAAAAATCTTGTGTTGTAGGTTGCATGAAGGAAGACTTATTCAATCCACATCACGTTTGGTGATATCTTCTTTTAATTCTTTGTCATTTCATGAATTTCTTGCAATAGATTAGTTTGTTATATATAATTGTTTCATTATTCTTGTTAATAGTGATTTCATTGTAGTCTCTATTTTGTTTTTTGCATGTGCATGTGGTAGTTTCTTGGATAGAAGTGTGCTTTTAATTTTTGGGCGTATGGAACAACAACACATCATGCAAATGTTCGTGCAAAGTACTCATGTATGCCCCAATCAACTCCCAAATTCTAGTATAAGTTCTTATTAGTCAATATTTTTCATTTCTACATTTATTTTATAATATTGATATTCTAGTAAGATTTTCTCTTCTTAAGTGTTTTAGCTTCTATTATAATTAAATGTTCATATTTGTTTAGAGTTAAGCACTAAAAAGTTAATAAGTATAATCTCACAAGTAGATTACTTTAAACAAAAACTTTGGCTAGTTGGTCCTAGTGTTGTGATATTGAAATCATTCTCAAGAAAAGTTTGTTGTTTCTTTGTAGAATCAAATTTCTCTTCACTACAAGTTTATGACATGCAAATATGAAGTATAATTTAAACATGTAAAATCTAAACATAACATCACAATAACCAAATACATAGAACCATAAACATAAAGTATCACATGATATAAAATAGTCAAATGTTCATATACATTAAATATAAAAATACAAATACATGAACAAAATACAATATAACTATCTTAAAGAGAGACTTCTTGATGATCCCTTGCTCACATCACTCTTATATCACTATTATACATCCTCATTTAAGAGTAGGGTTGAGATTGAGACCTCTCCTATAATGCCATAGATACCCCATAAGATAACAACCTCCTCTCCCAATGTCTTGATCTCTAGATTGCACACTATCTAATTGTTGCATCAAATGTGAAAGAAAAGCTTCATTTGATAGTATAGGCATGGATCTCCATGCATCATACTTTGTGACCTCTCACTTGCCCGTCCCTCTCTACACAAATGCCATCTAGGTCTAGCCAAAGCTTTGGCCACTCTTGGATAGTTGCATCTCTTTCTACCTTTCTCTATCTCACACCCAATTTAGAATCTGATCTATGGCTTCCCAATCTCCTCCTTAAATACGGTGCATCTAATTGTGTGTCACCATCAAACCCAAGATTCCTAAAGAGAAAATGGTCCCATCTAAAGGAGTTATGAAAGTCAGCTTTAAATGGAGACAGGCCGCCTGACTTGAAGCTTCCCTTTCACACTGCAGTTCATTTCTTTCCAAATCTCTTAGTTTAATACAAGAAGTCTGGAGATGGTCAGAGAAGTCTGGGCAACTATGCACCCATGTATTTGTATCATTGCAGCGATATGGCTTCAATCCGTTAATAGGACCAACTTCTTATTTTCTAATTATTCTTCTGATCTGAGAAGATTATGGACGTTAACCAGACTAAACTAAACAATTTGGCGGTGGCCTCTGATCTTGGCAATAATCCTTGATTGGATAATATGATAATAAGTCTAATGATGATAACAAAAATCTAGAGAACTTGTGTCCACGGCAATAATAGTTGAGAACCCAACCATAATGGAAGTGTTATATACATCAAACTTAATTTCAGATAGAGAAGGCTACTACTATGCATTGGAGTACAAAAGGTTTATCTGTTTATCTTATCTTGAAGTCTTGTTGACATCTTTTGTCATACAAGTTAATGTTCTTCCATACACGTTGCAATAATCTCGACCACTTGATAGTTTATAATAATATAATACTAATTGAGAGGATTTAAATACATGAAAGATACTTATATCTATATTAGATGTAAATTGGATTGCAATTAAGTGTAAGTTATATGGAAATAAATATATTATTATTTGGCTAATAAATCTGTCTATTTTCTAAGTCAAATAATACTTGCATTTGTAAAGATAGTTCTTATCTAGTGATACATTTGAACTTTGTAAACCTTTTAGGTCTTGACAAATGAGAAGTTAAACTTTGAGGATCTATATTATTTTGAATCCTAGAGAATCAAAAGGTGCGCATATGGATAATGATTATGGAATTAGAAAGATGATATAGTGTGTTGTAATCTAGTTTATTCCTAAATAAGTCATATGAAACTTTGAAAGATTCTATGTGAAAGCTTTACCATTTGTTCTTTATTCTACATAGAATATGAGTGGATATGATATATTTATGATTCGAGATGTTTAATTTGGGATCATGGTAAATAGTAGTTTAGATTTCATTACTTTAAGTTACTTGCATTAGAAAGAAATAGTTTGGAAGATGTTTTTTATATAGTTAAAGTTTAATTTAGAGTCCATTCATGTGAAATGATTTGTTAAATTATTATCCTTAATACTTCTTTCAATCTTTTCAATTGTATGCTAGATTAAGTTAACTAAGGTAAGTAATAATGTATTTTATATTCCTATATAAATTATACTATCAAAGTAGTTGCATATAAATGAGAATTAAATAATTTCTTGAATATTTATCTATGGCATGCTCTCACCTCGTCCGTTTGTGATCTTGGTGATAAAAAATAATTAATAATTTTTAGTTTTAAAAATACATCAATTTAAACCAAATACATTGAATGTATTTAAAATGTCTTGTTAATTTTATAATTAGATTATCTTTTCAATAGAATTACTTTTAACAAAAAAAATATTTGTAGAGTAACAAGCAAGGAAAATGCTTCTTCCTAATTATAGTTAATAGAGTTTTCACTAGACGCAACACTTAAAACATTACACTTCAATGAAGTATGTTAAATATGGTTAACTAGTGATGGATATTTGGGAACGTATGTCAAATTAACATATGGAGACAAATATTTTAATTGCACACTACTTATAAGATTATATGAGATTAGTTAGATTAGATTAAGTTATTTATTTCAATTAGATTGTATGTAATCAAGATTTGCATAGATTTTTTTATTTTATTCTTATTATGTGTATGTATATAATATGAAATATTAACATTGTTGTTTAAGTGACTATAGTATTAAGTTGATAATGATGTCACATATAGAATTAATTATCTTAATGAATAAGAAATCTAAGTTATTAGGTATAGGTTATGTGTTTTGAGGATAGTTTGAGATTGGTATTTGATTCAAAAAAATGTGAATTATTGATCAATATGAATTTTGTAGATTACTTTCAATAGATGATAAGTTTGCATGGTGATGTAGAGGCATACTAAATTTTAGTTGAATAATTATGTTTATAAACAATTATTTTGTTGATCATTTATGTGTATCTTAGATGGTTAATTGATCTAGTTTATCATGATAGTTACTTTTGATAAGTATTAAATTAATTGAGAGAAAATTAATTATTGAGTCGATTGATTTTAATAAGACATTTGTGTTTTAAAGTAATTTATTAGTTATTTATATGCAAGACTAATAACCTTTTTGAATAAGGAATATTAAAACTTAATAGTTTGAGTGAATAGAAAATCTTCTTGGACCAAAATGGCATTCTAGGTAAATCTAAAAATCTTTGCATTTAAATCTTAACGTGAAACACATTCTTAGAGTGTGTTTGCAAAGTAGTTTATTTTTAACCTAAGTGGTTGACAACTAACAAAGAACTATCTGAGGAAATTGGTTCCTAAAAAGGGTTGTGTACCCACTTGTATAGCTACATAAAATATAGAATCAAATAGAAATACATATCTACATACACCCAATTCTCGTGTACCTTGATCCCATGGGTATAGTGTATGTAGATAGTCTAGTGAATGAAAAATGTTTGTAGTGTACTCGGGTATAGAGAGCAAGTGTGAGGTCCTATAACTCTACTTTTAAAAACATGTAACTATACTCTAAATCTAGTTTTGTAACCAAGATGGAACTATGAATGACATTGATACTTAAAAAAATATTCAGAGTGAATTTTCTTGTACCTAACGAGTAGATTGAAAACCAAGGGTACAAGATACTTCTTTATATGTATGTATGTATGTATGTATGTATGTATGTATGTATGTATGTATGCATGCATGCATGTAATTTATCAAATTAATAGAGTAGAATAAAATATTAGTAATTCTTAAAAGTTAATGTGCAATTTTTTTACTTAATTAAATACTCAATAAATAGTTAGTTCAAGCTATCTTCTCCAATATGGGACAATCAAATTCATTAGTCAATTTGGACTCTTTTGTCCATTGGGTTTATATGTCCATATGGGATGAATAAATTATTAGCATAGTCAATTTGACACATTCCACTATCTAATATGGGATAGGCAATATAGTTAGTCATATTATAGGCTTATAAGGACATGCAACATTAACTATGCTCTAGCCAAAGACTTAAACTCATTGGAACCAAACAAGTCTTGGGTCACTTCTAGATGATATTTATCCATAATATTGTACCGAAGATTTTTGTGAGTCAAAAATATATATATAATGCTATATTTTTTCTATAGGTGACTCAAGACTTGTTTGGTTCCAATGAGTCTAAGTCTTTGACCACAACATAGTTAATGTTGCATGTCCTTATAAGCCTGTATGGCTAACTATATTGTTTATCCCATATTGAATAGTGGAGTGAGCTAAATTGATTATGTTAATAATTTATTTTTCTCATACAAACATATAATAATGAAAAAAAATTCAAATTGATTAATTAATTTGATTGTCCCATATGAAAAAAGATAACTCAAACTAATAATTTTTTGAATATTTAATTAAGTAAAAAAAATATACACATTAACTTTTAAGATTTACTAATATTTTATTCTATTATCTTAATAAAATAAATTTGTTTTAAACCAAATGAAACATTATAAAATAAAATAAAATCCACTCAAAAATCAATTTTGTATTGGCTCTATCATCCACAAGTACAGAAAAAAAATCTTTGCTCAAAATACCTACAATGGCTTCTCTACTTTAGTGCTTTGCTTCTCACCATCGTGCCAAGCATTTTATGTGGGATGGTACAGATGTATTTCTAGCTTTTTGGAGCGAATCTAAGCCTTACACATTAGCTAGTTGAGTTGTCTAGGTAAACACCTTTTATTTTTTTCAAAGCATGTAAACAGTTTTAAATAATTTGGTTGGTTATTTTATTAGACAAGTTACTTTATTTAATATATAGAAAAGCAGATGTTTGTTAATGTTTTTTAATCATGTTGTTCATCAGTTATAATTTACTCTGACATTATTTTTCAATTTATCTATTTGTGTTTTCAGCTGAAGGACGACACTATGAGAGATGCAAAGCATAGGAAACAGTTGGAAGTGATTAAATTTCAATTTTTACAGCTTGAGGTATTTATTGTTCCAGTCAACTTCAAAATTTAAAGATCTCTTTTTTATAAGACTATTGTTATTTGTTTTCTACTATCTGTTGTACAAGAATTCTTTGACTAGAAGGTATTTGATGTCAAGCAACATTACCCTTAAACTACTTTATATAACTTTCTTATTTTTATTTGTTTAACAGTTCTTTGTTGAACTGCTATATTTTTTTATTATATTTCAGCACCTTTTACCTTTGTTACCTTACAGAACCTAAAATGAGACACCATACTCAAACCAATCTCCACATTCTAGGCCAAAATAAAGTATTCTTTAAATGCTATAACATACTTAATACCAAGCTATGTAAATTTGCCATACCAATAACTTGTTTATTATCCAAAAAGATGTGAACAGCACTATGTGGTGGCCGAAAGGACTCAAATATTGCAGTGTTACAGACTCGAGCGTTTGTAGACCCACTTTGTTATTAGCCAAGTCACCACATTTAAATGACAGGTTATCCATTTTTGAATGCTACCAACCCACATTGACTTTCCCATATTAAAATATCATACAAAACATGAACAATTTTGTCTGGGAGTCCATTTTGTCTTGGCTAGAAATGATGACTAATAAAGAAATAAATGTGTATGTTGCATTAACTCCTCATATCACTAAATAACTGGCAGTTAGGTGTAGCTTCAGCTATGGTAAGCAGCTTATAATAAAACAAATATTAAATACTATATGATAATGCCCAACATGCATATATTTATGCTCACTAAGGGACCCAATATTTTAAAACATAGGAGTAAATTCATATTTATGGTGTAGAAATTCATTTTTATAGAGTTTGGCATGTTTATACATTCTTATATGTAATATGTTTCATAGGAAATTTGAATGGTTTTATAGAATTTGTTTTCTTGTCATTTATGTATCATAATGTTAATTTAGAATATCATCATGTGTATTTGATGTCATCTATATTATATAATGACTTATCTTATCATGCTATTTGATTCTCATAATACTCAATGAACTTATGTATGGTCTATGTTCATATGATGAGTCCAATCACTTCAAACACACCTATTAGTAAGGTAATCTTTTACTTCTTTAAAAATTCTTAACATTTTAACCCTTTCAAACATATAGACCATTCAAATGCTTTAGTTGTTTAAGGTCCAAAGTCAATAGATTTAAAAATCTTAGCATTCAATTTCATGGATTAGGATTAATAGATTTCAAAGCATCTATCATATCAAGCTCTAATACACATTTTATAATATGCCTAAATGATTGTTGAAGACCATTCAAATGCTTTGGTTGTTTAATGGCCAAATCCATTAGATTTAGAAGTCTTAAGCATTCAATTTCATGGATTAGGATTAATAGATTTCAAAGCATTTGTCATATCAAGCTCTAATACCCCTTTTATAATATGCCTAAACTATTATTGAAGCTTATAAATTTGGTATTCAATATGTACAAAATCACCCATCAACAAATGGCATGCCTTCAAAACTATTTTTTTAAATGATTTTAGTATATACCTTTTTTGTAATATGAAATACAAATGAGAAACTCTATCAAACCACATAAATATCCTAAAAGCACCTTGGACATAAAATGTGATGATAGGGTGAGGAGAATGATTGTGTCAACTTCCACAAAGGAAAATTTTCATATTTTTTTTGGATGCAAACTAAACCCATTGTGACAATCTACTTAACAAACCTCATTCTAAAATTTTATGTCAAATCAAATCTGCAACTTTCTCATCATTCATTGAACAATGCTAGCATCATAGTCATTGCACCAAAATCGATTATAATTGAAAGATCAATAAAAACATCTAATTCAAATCAATTAATTAGATATCCAAGAAAATAAAACACTCTAACATACTTCTAAAACATCTAACTAAAACATTACCCCCACCAAGTTATAGATTGAGAATTGTAAAGATCAAGAGACATGACTACTAAAAAGGGAGGAGTGTAATTTTGGCAAGAAAAAAATGCATCTGAGTTATAGAAATGAGGGGGGGAAAGGAATTGTTTCCCAAATAAGTGGATCAAAGTACTACCCCCAATAAAAGGGTGAAGATATCATAATTAAATAGAAGTAGAGAACTTGTCTATAAGAATAATAATAAATAGAAGTGGAGAATGTGTATAAGAATTAAATAGAAGTAGGGAACTCATAATGGAATGTGGCATACCATGTAGCCTAAAATCAATGTCTAAGAAGTGTTGTAATACCATTGTGGTAATGTAGACTAGGGCAGGACAAAAAAATGAGCTCACTTGGTTAGGTGGTAATGACCACAAAAATGATTTTCTTATTACTAGACTTGGGAGCCCAGTGATGAAACCCATTGAAATATTGGTCCATGTTGTGTGGGAAAGGAAGGATTTGTAATGACCTTAGCTAAATATTTATGTAAAAAACTCATATATGGAATATTATAATGAGTCCCAACCAAAATATCCACAACACATTTATATGGATTGCTCATATAAACTAGCTAGAACAGAGTGTTTCATCCAAATGACTCATTCAATGATTACAAAGATGTGTTACTTCATTTTTTGTTGATAACAAAGATTACAATGATCACAAATATATTCAAATGTTCAAATGCCCAAACACTAAAATCTTCCTAACTATTGGAAATCTCCAACTTGAAGTGTATGTGCAACCTTTGTGTGAAGCTTCCCTTAAAAATTCAAATAGGTTTCATTCTCTAAACTCTAGGAAATCAATGGGGTTTTCTCCACTAATCTTCATAACTTGAGGGTTTTTGTCTTCAAATCTAATAGGTGAACAAAAGTGCTTGACTCTACAATTTAGGATTTGTTGATATGATATCC
Source organism: Sequoia sempervirens (assembly GCA_007258455.2). Taxonomy (NCBI): domain Eukaryota; kingdom Viridiplantae; phylum Streptophyta; class Pinopsida; order Cupressales; family Cupressaceae; genus Sequoia; species Sequoia sempervirens. Next base: position 98,674 of record VDFB02359220.1, read on the forward strand.
AAAGATTATACAAACTAATGAAGTTGTCTACCTTATATAGACGTTGAAGGCCTAACATGGTCCCAAAGTTTCTCACTATTTTATTACATTCAAATTTGAGCCCATTAATGGTGTTCCTAGTTGGCCATGATGGTAGGTAAAGTCCTTTGTTTGAACGATGAAGTTCTAAGAAAGTGCATCTATGGGTGGGAGGGTCTAGGGAAACACATACCAAAAGGATGTAGTGGTTGGAGGGAGTGAGGGTCAAGGGTTGGTGATATCGAGTGCACAAGGAAGGAAAAGTCCATGGTTCCACAAACAACAAGGGAGCAAGAGGCCAAGGACCAAGTTTTTGGAATATGCAATGTCAACAGGGAAGTGGGGAACTCAACTAAGGGATGCCAGTATGAGAAAGTCTGAAATCTCACCCAAAGTAAAAAGGTATCCCAAACACTTCCAAACTTTTAAAAAATAGAAAGGGTACATTACAAGGGTTGTATTTAGATCCTAAATTTCTAATTATTTCACCCTTGTTATATTGACATACATCACATTTAGTGATACATTTTTTGACATCTTTCTTGAGACCTTTCCAAAATAATTTTTTCTTGAGATGCTCATAAATATTCAAAAAATGGTGTGACTTATTGTTGGGGATGAGTGGAACTCAATTAATAACTACTTCTAGTTGGGAAATTATGTCATGATACTTAAACACTTGACCTTTTTGGAATCCTTGTCTTGACTAAGGATCTACTTCCAACTATCAAATAATATCTTTAAGTTTGGGATCTTCATTCCATTCTCAACAAACTTCCTTCAACCAAGTTGTACCAAAAATTGAAAGTGAGAACACTAACCCTTGTTCTTTAGTGCAATATAAAATTATATAAAACTAGTATTATTGCTTAGATATTATTAGTATGATATGCACCACCATTCGCAAGCTTGTTGTTTGCCTCATTCTCCTCCAATTTGTGGTAAGGAGATACCATTACAGTGAACTACTAAGAGGAGATAGGTACTTGGTTTTCTTATGCCCTTTTGTCCTATCATAGCTCCTACTTTGTACCCAAACAATCCTTGTCCTCAATACAACCTTCCCTTATGTCCCCTAGATCTTCTCTCTTATCATCTAGGTTAATGAGTGTGCATATAAAGCATAGGGCTTCTATAAGTGGGCACTATGCTTCACGGGTTGAATCTCGCCACATTATAGAAGAGCTTGTCAACAAAAGGAGTGCTCCTTTCAAACTCAAAGAACTACACTTTGAACTCAATTAGAATCTTCTTTTATGTTACCTCCTCTTGAAACCCCTATCTAATACTTTATTTCCATAAAAAATACATAAAACTTTCTTTAGTGTATGGTGTACCACTGTATCAAGAAACACAATTATACCTTTGATTTTAAGACACTCAAGCACAAGACAATATCCAAGGTTAATCTTGTTATCAAAGCTATCAAAATTGACAAAATCTAAGACAAGTTTACCAATGTTATTGAAACCTCACAATGCCCTTTTGAGTCTCAATTTATGGAGTTCATACCTCTTCCATGCATAAATTTCACTTAGATGATCTCGATCAAACATTGATGAGGAGACTTGTAACCTATTATGGCAATAACTGTGTATATTTCTATGACTCCAACATGTTAAGCTTTAGTACATTTATTACTATCATTTTAAATTGAATGTTTTTTAAGTTCTCTCACTCAAATATATGCAAAAAGAAAAAAAGAGAGAAAGATGCTTGTGGATTGAATGTAATGGGTGTTTAAGGATACATGTATAGCAATTCATTTTCGTTAGTTCCCAATATTTTTCTAGCATTTAGAATGGTTTTTTAAAATATGATATTGATTATCGTAGAAGAGATAGATGGCTTTGACTTCCATGGTGATTATGGAGTTTATACCTACACATGAATTATTTCAAAAGTCATTGATGACTTAAAGAATATATTATTAAAAGTCTAGTTAATTTCTTAAAGAATGTATATTGTTAATTTCTAAAATAAAATATTTTGTATAAAACCCACTTTCTTAAAGGATATACCTCGAAGAGATTTTTTCATGTGATATTGACTTTAAAGGAATCACTACCATCTTCACACCATATTCTCTTTTAGTAGAGAGGAAGATTCTAAACTTTTTGTTCAACCTTTAACATGTTTGTTTTAAGATGTTTCATTTATATCAAATGGGAGAGCACTTTAATAAATTATGGAAGGGATTAAAGTGAAAAAAAAATCATAATTAAAACCAATAGAAAGTTAAATAAACAATTAAGTATTATTACACAATATAAATAAATAAAATTATTATCTTTTCTAGTTATATTTAGTATTACAAAAAATATACAATAGATATCAAATTAATAATAATGTCAACCAACTTCCTCAAGAAATTGAACTATGCATATTTCAAAGAGTAATTCTAAAAACAAACTTATGGATTCAAATTAGCCTTGTCAAATGGATCTCCCAAAGAAGTCAGAGATTGTTTAGGCAATTAGCTCTAAACTCCTAGATCTGCATACGTATATCATAATAAGATTTGAAAACTACAAAAGTCCAATGCATCATGAAAAAGAACCAACTATTATACTAGTACTATCAATATCACAAGGCAACTGAAGACAAACACCACTATCCATGGCATGGACAATTACTATACATAAATCTCAAGCCCTTACACTAAATAAGGCCACATTCAATATCAGCAACGCTAAAAGACAAGAGTCAACATTACTACTATATTGAGAGTTCAGTCCATAAATTGCATTCATATAGAACTAGCATTCTCCTTCAACCAATATCAGAATGAGAAACAAACTCTACACCACTATACACAAGAAAGAAGGATGTCAGCTACAATTGATGTCTTTATAGCAAATCCATGTATATAAATTTCATACCAGCCTCTATCATATAACAGTTCAACTTCCTCATTTCAATCTTCTCTTTATCATTATTAAGTAGAAAACATCCATTCATAACTAATTTATTTTGTCTATGATTTACAAATGAATATTCAATCTTAATGTCTAGTGTCTAAATTTAATAGCATTAATACGGTTAAACCATATTAAATCAATGCCTTGTGCTCTATCTCATTTACTATTCATTTCTTACTTCCACTAGCAAATTTATTTGTCAAAATACGAACCACTCTCAAGCTAGTAGTGGGCAAGTTAGCCAATTGCCACAAGATATACATAGTTGTTATGGTTGGTACGAATTATCCTTAAATTCTGTGTGGAATCTCCTGACTTTGTTCCAATAGCTCACAGAAAATCCTGAGCATATTATTCTTAGCTTTTAGTTAATATTGGAGCTAGAGGAGGAAAATCCTGCACATGTAAATGCACTGCATATAACTGGAAGACAAACTGTAAGGAGATAAAGGTCCCATACAACTAAATTAAGCAATTGTAATGAAAATGACCTTTGAGGATTACCTTCGCTTACAGGTAAATCCCTTTAATATTTCAAGTTATAAATATTCAGATAAATCCTTCACTTAACCAGGTAGAAAATCCGACTCATACTGCAAATATAAATTATACTTAGTGCCTCCACTTGGTGGGCTTGACGGTCAAGGTATCTCCCTCCCTACATATGCTAAACTCACAGAGTATGGGGATATAAGATTGTCTTACCTTATATTATTCAAATTTTAGACCACTGGCCTTCAACCTCATAACTAGGCATAGGATAGAACTAAATCAAACCTAACCAATCCACCAACAACTTTTTTATGTTAAGAGAAAAAACATCCCCATATTTTTCTGTAGCCCATAAGCATCAGGTGCACAAATCATCAACCTCATTCAGCTTAATGTCAATAGCTATTCTACCAAGCACCACAATCCACCAATACAATACAATGTTCCATCATAAACTACACTAGACTGCTGTTATGATCTCACAACTAAAGGCGGGGAATGAAATTATAGTTAAATTTCCCTGAAAACATGAGTGGTGCCACTACATAACCTGGAAGTAAAGATTGCGGAATGCCAACCAAATCGAGTATCCATGATTTTGTTCAACTTGAAATGCCACCCGGACAAGAACCTAGCAAGCAGGGACTGAATGACTAAGCAAGGAATAAGAAAACTTGAGGATTGTTACCCATTTTTGCCTATGTTTCACAGCATTTCTTGGATGAGGACAGAAGGACGGCAGGGGACACGTTGCAGGGACAGCAATCTGAGGGCTATTTTTGGGGACGGCAGGAGGACAGCAATATATATGAATTATATATGTATATATATAGAGAGAGAGACAAATTTTTTCAAGTTAATGAACAGCAGTATAACAGCAGCAATATAACATGACACTGTTAAAATGATGTCTGGATAAGCCTGCATACCAACCAAATTCCAAAAAGAAATAGTTTGTTTACACATCTCACACTGTACCAGACCATGGTCAATGCACCTTTAATCTCTTTTTCAACTAATAATGATAACTGACTCTAATGATATCAAGAATTTTTAAGTTTGAGACTTTTTTGAACAATGAAATCACAAATCCAAATTATTGCTGTAGTAACTATTATATAACTTATATCATTAACTATAAATCTGAATCATGGTATATTTATTTCTGTTATACTACAGCTGTTGCTGTCACTGCTGTCATGATATATTTTTTGCTGCTGTTATAATGTGGTCATGTTAAACTGCTGTTATAATGCTGTCATGATATATTTAAGTCTTTTTTTAATGTTATGAACCATTTATTTTTAAAACATAATAAAAAATTGCTTCACTGTAGGGGACACCTAGCTATCCCTGGGACGGTTGAGGGACATATGAGATGTCCCTGGCCACCTCAGGGACAGCCAGGCGTCCCCTAACTGTTTCCTGTTGTCCCCTAAAATGGAAACACATTCCTGAGATATTTCCGGAATTTGCTTGTTGGGGGGGACAGCCAGGGCAATGTCTAAGGTGCAGGGATGCGGGTTTGAAGGGTGCAGACGCATCCCCATGTAACACAGGTTTTTGCCAATTTGAAAACTTTCCCTGAATAGTTTTCATAATAATATAATATTTTCCACAATTTTTCTCTTGTAAATAAAATATTTGAATCTTGGAGCAATGCTAATATTGTCTATCTACATTTTTCAAGAAAACATTACTTTGTAACCATTCCTAGATCTAAAATTTTGAAGAATTACTGCACAAGCATTCAAGTTGTAGTAGACCTCCCTTACTGACTCAGATGTGTTTAAAATAGAAGTGACACAAATTTATTTACAAGTGGAACTGTTTATATTTAATCCATAATATGCAGGACATGCATACTCTATTTGATATTCTAACGTACTGTTGTTTTCTAAAGACAAACCAACAGAAACATTAGTTTATCGCCTTGAGCCCTTTAAAAGAACATCAAAATACATCTGTGAAAGATGGTGGCCTAATTAGCAAAATCGATCAATTTTGCACATTACACCCATCTAAGTCAGTCTCTTACATAAAAGATATGAAAATGATGTGGATGACCTTAAAGACTCTGTAATTCTATAAACCGCAGGACCATTTAAGTAATGTATACAACAGGCATTTATTTGGAAAATTATTACCATATTCTACATAGGCAATAGACTGAAGATGCTCAAATATTATGACGAACAGAATGTGCTCTCTAATATCTGAAATTTTGTTGGCTTAGGAAAAGTTAGCCAAGATTGTGTGAACCCCACAAAAGGCTTCCCAAAACATGTATCCATCGAGGTCCTACAAAGGCCAAAGAAAGTCTTGAAAGATGGTTTTGCCTAGAGTAACACCACTGACAATGCCTAATCTCCATTGGTGATGTACTCAGGAAAGCACAATTGTGTGCCCTATGTTACCACATGAAAAAGTATTTTATAATTTATTCTTTGAATATCTACAACAACTATTATCTGAAGAGAATAATTACCGGTGGAAGAACTGTGCAACAAAAGTATTATGTTATTACCTCCTATAACACACTCATTTGGAACGCAGCTTCAGGATGACCTCAGTGAGTGCTAACATATTAACATAGTTCCATGATTCATGAATGAGCTAAGTCAAGTATATACTTCCCAGCCTTTTGAAAAAGACTTCCAAGGATTCAATGACATGAAACCTTAAATATTATTAGAATGAAAGTGATGAAATATGATATCATTTACCATGCATGAAAAAAGCCACTACAAGAGCTTGCAACATCGCTTAACAAAATTGATTTTAATTTCTTAAGTTTAGCAATTGGGTTTTAAGAGTTGAACTGTTGCAAATACTTAACCTAAAACTTTCCAGCAACTCAATGGTGTTTCTCAGACATTGCTTTGACATGACAAATATACTTTCGTGTTTCCTACATTACTGAACTTATTTAGGTAACTCCAATTAATTCAGGAAACTTAATCACTAATCTACCCAGAGATCCCAGACAAAACAACGTAAGAGATTTCTTTACGTGAAGCATTTTGTTGTGGAGTATGAGCTCAATCCCACTTTCTTCCCATTGTAGAACACATTTTTGTGGCCATCATTCAAATCCTACCAGCCTCCAGTTTGCAAAGGAAATCTTCTTTGCACATAAAAATAATGCACAAAATATTTACCTTGTGTTTCCAATTCTGTGGCACCACCCCATCCATACAACATTTTGAGGGTTGTGTCCCCAAAACTGTAGTGAGCTTTAGAAGAAAGCAGTTTCTTGCATGCATGGAAAAACCAGGAAAAGAGAGTGTTGGAACCATCTTTAGCACTGTTGTCCATTGAAATTGTTGAAATAGAAGTAAAATTCCAGCTGGAATCAAGGATTAACAATGAAATTTTGTCACTGTCCAAGCTGTCCCTATGTGGTCTGTGATGGTGTTATGCGCAATCAGTTCCCAGTGACCTTCAAAAGCTTTCATCTTTTTGGAAATTTAAACTTGTCCAAACTCTAGGTCAAAGTAACAAAGAGTTGCAAGAATTCAGTTCACCTTCAACAAGTAGTTCACTAAATGCTGAGTTCAAAATAGCTCCAACCTCCCATTGATCTAATCCATGATGCATTATCTGACCTCTTAAAAGCTTCAACTGACTGTTTGTCAAAATATTTGCTAAAGCAATGTTTTAAACCCTTTCTATACTGTCTGTCTTGGTCTGGACGTTTTTATTGGCTTAAAATTAAAGAAATTCAAACAGAAACTAGACTTTATTTTAGGTGCAGACAAAGGGCAATCTAACCATCACACAGAGTTGGTTTTGCAACCAAAGTAAAAACAAGGTTCAAGTTTTGGCTGGCTAAGGAATGGTAATGTTTTCAGAATGATCAATTTATTCAGACTGTGTATTTGTAGTAACATTTCCATCAAAACATGGTGAAACTCAACACATAAAATTACAACTAAAACTCTTTACAATAAAACTGTTGAACTCAAAAGTTCAAGGTTTTCTTTCTCAAGACATAAGTAAGGTTTTTTTTGCTTTGTATATTACAAGTAGACCGTAGAATTGTCATCAATTGATTATGAAGCTCACCTCAAATGTAAGCGCAAACTCTCAAATGCAGGATTTCTCCACAAAAATAAGGAAAACAAATCTGTACACCTGCAAAAAATCATTCACGAAGAATTGGTTAAGTTGAGAGCTACAAGTTTGTCATCCACAGAACTGCAAGTGAGCGTTTAATCAAAGCTTCAACCATCATTTTCAGGTCTGGATGATGAGATGAATGTCAGCAACTATGCTGAGAATCTAAAGCAGTAAAACTCATATCTGTGCTGAAAGATTGTCCTGAAGCACTTGAGTAATGCCTGGGGGGCACTATTACTAGCAGACCTCTTAAATTTCAATATCTTCCAGATCCACGATAAATTGAGCAGCTTCAAGTTTGTCCTCCACAGAACTGCAAGTTAGAGTCTAATCAAAGCTTCAACCACCATTTTCAGGTATGAATGCTGAGATGAATGTCAACGACCATTCTGCGAATCTAAAGCATTGAAACTCTTCTCTGTGCTGTAAGATTGATATCCAGAAGCACTTGAGTATTGCCCTGAGCCACTAGTACTAGCAGACCTCTCAATATCTTCTAAGTCTGCAATAAGTGGAAGGGGGCGATCTGGAATATGAGGCAGAGGAAGATCACTCTCCATAATTTTCAATGCTTGATCTATACTCGGTCTGCAATGCAACTGTGGGTGAGCACATAGCAAAGCAATCATGACATACCTTTCCATTGCTTCTGGTGTACCTGGATCCTCCATGTCCTGTTCAATTACTTCCAAACTGCTCCCCTTTCTCACAAGTGACCAAGCCCAATCAGTGATATGCAGTGGCTGTGACTGGGCATTTGAAAGGAGAGCCTTCCTACCACTCAGAAGCTCCAAAAGCACAACCCCAAAGCTATACACATCACTTTTCTCTGTTAATTGCCCATACAGTGCATACTCTGGTGCAACATACCCATGTGTGCCAGCAACTCTGGTGCTCACATGAGTCACACCCTCAGGAGTAAACTTGGCAAGCCCAAAATCTGCAACCCGGGCATCAAAATTCTCATCCAGGAGAATGTTGCTTGCCTTGATATCCCTATGAATTATGGCTGGTTGCACATCCCGGTGCAGGTAAGCCAGTCCCTTTGCCATGCCCACTGCAATCTTGCAGCGGGCGCCCCAATCCAGTCTGGTATGAGACCAACGCCCAAAGAGATGATCATGCAGACTACCATTAGGCATGTATTCACACACTATGATCCTCTGGTGGCCCTCTAGAGAAACAGGGGCCATGCAAAAACCCTTCAGTGCCACCAAATTACGGTGCCGAATACTAGAAATTACCTGGACCTCGTGCACAAAACTCGCATCACCAGCTAGGGAACAATTCTTGAACCTCTTCACCGCAACAACTGATCCATCTGACAAAACCCCCTTGTAAACATTCCCAAACCCCCCAACACCAATAATATTATCTCTATGAAAATTCTTTGTGGCTGCCTTGATGTCCTCAATGCCGAAACGGACAAGGGTACTGTTAGGGTGCATGGAAGATGGCTCAGCAAAATGAATACGAATATCCTCCACCAAGCCTCTTTTTTTCATGGCTCTCCTTCGTTTCCAGTAAAAAAAACCTAACAAACCACTAATCATAGCTCCCAACAAAACCCCTGCAGCAACAGTGCCATATACCCATGCCAGATTTTTCTTACCGTGATTCGAACTCAGGTTAATGAAAAACAAACATTGAGCAGTATTATCATCTGTCGGCCCAAATGGGTTCAGAAGTGCAGCAGCATAAATGATTGGATAAGTAGTACAGTCTGTTAAATTTGATGAAGAATTCCCCTTGAGATAAATTGTGGGGGAACTAGATAAAGTAGCTGAGCAATCTGTGCAGGCAGAACCAGTTAACGTTTGGTTACAAGCTCTAGCCATTGTCTGCCTGCTGGTGATGGGGACCCTGGCTTCAAACTCTTGTTGTGTTGTGATGTTAAGGCAGCCCTCAGAGATAGACAGGGTGTTATACCCACAACGGCTTCTGACATCAAAACTTGAGCCTGATGCATTTATTTGTGTCTCAAAGGCTTGCCAGCAGTCAGAGGAAGAATTTGTTGGTGGGAGGAATCGACCATCTGTGCGGAGATATTCAGAGAGGACTAAATGCAGGCCCTGTCGTGCAGCCTGGCATTGTTCAGTGAGGTCTGTAATTTTGCCTATATTGATCGAGTCTGAGAAATTTGACAATATTTTGAAGTTTAGTGGGCATTCTGCAGAGACTGAAATGCAGCAGATTGATATCATGAGGAAAAAGATGATTGAAAATCTCGGTTTCAAAGCCATTGTTTCTTGGGAATTCTCTGGTAAATTAGGGTGACGTCAAATTGGGTTTTTAAGCATAGAATTTTAATTCCTGCTGCAGTTTCTGCTTCTATTGGACGAGGAGTTTTCAACAACTACATTTATCAAAAAATAGGATTTATTCAGCAGAGCACCATCATATTTCACACCCTTTCTGCATCATCCTGACCCAGCTCAGATCGTCTGATTCAGCAATACCCAGATAAGATTTCTCAGAAAAAAAGATTCTTCAAATAGAATTTGTTTCCATAAATTGATTCGCCCCAAACAGCTTCCTTCATATAGCGGATCATTTCAATGGTTACTGAATGGAATGCAACATTGACAAATTTAGACAACCTGAGAGCAAATATCCAAATCTAAAATAACTTATAGTTTTTGAAACAGCAACCAAATTAAAGAAAAGAAAGAAGCTCTGATAAAATAATCCTTGTCTAGAGCATATCACCTGCCAGACTATACAGCGCAGAATAAAAAGAAACATGAATGCAAATCAAAAAATCAATTCACGTTACCCAGTATGGCACACTTGCATAGTCATTTAGAATCATAACCTAATACATGAAATAATTAACCAAAACTTAGAAATTTATTTCAAAACTCATAATCTAGATGAAATATAAAACCAAAACATAGAAATTTATTTCAAATAGAAACAATATTTTATCAAGTACAAATGCTTAATAGGTTTGCAGATAATTTCTACATAAGGGCATTCAAAGTAATCTCATCGTCATCCTACAATAAAAATGCTAAAAGAAACTGTGATTTCCCATAAGATAACTAGAAGCTGAGAGCTTTACCTGATTTAATACTTGATTCGAACCCACTCAACAATAATTTCTTCTTCACACAACTCTGCCTAAAATTATTGATAAACAATTGCCCCGTTCTTTCCACAGTATGCTTGCAGATTGAAGAATACGTCAACATATACAAGATTTACCTTGCTTAAGAAACGGACTCTCAGATCTGGCAACCGCGCGAGATTTTCAAGGTTTTTTATAGGCAGATTTAGAAGCAATATTTCAACTGAAATTTATCATAAGCCGAACCATTTCAGCAAGTTCCAGCTTAACCATCATAAAATCTACAACTAATTCACCACTACCCAGCTGGATTTTTCGTGGACTTGTATAATTTTTCCATGCCCTCAAAGCTACTGGGCAACAAACTAAATTTGCTGAGACATTTAACAAATAAAGAGGCTATGAAACAGTCATTCTTCTAAAATACCCTGCAACTTATCCTCATGTTATTGTGAAATTAATTTCTGAAACACTTTTGATATGCATTCGATTTCAACCCCCTATTGTTTATATCAAAGACGTATTTACATTAAACATCTCTGCTGTAAAAAGTCTTCTGCTCATTAAAGTATTAATTTTTACCTGAACATTTCTCGTCTGACGGGGAGGATGCACCTACTCCACTGTTTGAAAAATCTGGTAAATTAAAGTGGCCGCAAGAGATTTTGGCATTTTTTGTTTACTTATTTATGCCCTCTTTTTATGCCCTCGTTTTGGATTTCCTATGCTTGACCATGTCAGCCCATTTCCATTATGAAATAAAGTTAATTAACACGGCGCATTACTTCATTGGTGGAACCCATGAAAAGGTTGCCAGGAAAGGAATATTTTCTTGAAGCTTCTCCATGTCTGCCCATTGTGTTTGGACTCTGGCCTTCTCTTGACTCTAGCTTCAAGAACATTAAGGATTTTCACAGCTTAATTTTGTTTAAGCAGTTTTTGAGTCAGTTTTTCTGTTTTCAAATTTTATTTTGTGTTTATTATTATTATATTAATGTGGTGTTGGAGTGATGTTAAAAGGTTACAGTTACTGTTCCAAGTCAAACATATTTAATGTAAAGTTTTCTTCGAGATTGAGTTCATTTGACTTGTTATCTTATTTACAAAACCTCCAGCAAGTGTCATGCTTATAAACCATTCATTATAGAGCTCCCTAATTCATTTGTTTACATAACGTGATGTTTTAAATACAAAATTAAAATAAGTTACATTTAAAATTAATATGAATAAAAATAATAGTTGTTTTTAATTAAAACTATGTTAAATAGGATGAGTTCCAAGTTCTAACCATAAATTATTAAGATTTTATTGTAAAAAAGTATTTTTAAATATTTACAAGATAAAATTAAGAGTAAAGTTTTAATAAATTTGATAGAAAAATGATCCTTCATCATCATATTTAACTACAAAAGCATTTTTAAAAATTGAAATGATAAAATTTGTATATCCATATCATTTCTCATATAGCTTTACATTCATTTTAGGAGAATGTCTTAATACGTATATATAGTGATAAATGCATTATTTTACATGAAACTAAACATATTCTCCTAGCATTAATACACACATATTCCCACACACTAAGCCTCTGCCTTATCTTTATATGCACACTCTAACACATCCATCTTGTCTATGCATTTGTTATACTTAGCCATACACCTATCGAAATAGTCATTATACATCTAGATTTGACCATTTACCTAACCAAGGTCATCTTACAATTGTAAGGTCAACCCCATGGTCATGAACTTAACCCTTGTCTTTCTAATATTCAAATTCAAAATTTGGCCCATTATCCCCCTTTATTTTATCACTTTGAGCTAAGTAAATGTTTTGAAAAATTTGATGTTATGCATGTAAGTATTTAAAGGCATTCATTTAACATATATCATCTACCAAGCATCCCCTCTCATTATAGAGCACTAAAGAAGCAATCAATAGTGAAATGTTTTGATTTGATGCATTAAAAGGATTAATGAATTTGCATACATCATTTTAGGGCCCTTGCTATCTTTGATCTTTACACACAATATTTGAGGGTTAAGCTAGGAGAATATGTTTCCTTTTGAAACAACATTAGCCCTTCTAAGGTATTTTTAAATACCACCAACCCTTAGATATTAAAAAAGAGTAGTGTGGATAAAGATCAATTAGGTGAAACAAACAACATAAATCCACAACACGAATGATTCAATCCAAACATAGGGGATGAATATGTGACTTCAAATTTGACCTAGATTTGTGAACTTGATCTTAGACAAAGCACAGATTTAGCATAGAATTTGAGGCAGTTCACTAATAAGGAGATCACACTTTTGAAGGAAAAAATAATCAAGATCCAAAATATTTATCAAAGGTGTGCATTCTTTAGTCAACAAGCTAAATAACATCATCCTTATTCACATTTACTTTGCATCCAAGATAGAAAGTACAATTATTTGATTTATAATTTTTACTTATCATTGTTTAGTCTAGACTTATTTATGTTCAATTATTTTTATTTACTTAATTGGCCTATGTTTTAATATTAGAGAAAATTTATTTTTAATTACATTTTGGTGAACATGATCAATCCTTCACAACCTCATTTTCTTTGTAGGGTTTCTCATCACATTAATGTTTTTATATTTACACCTTTTGTGTTTGGATTTTATTTTTAGTCTTGAACTTCCTTTTGCATTATAAATTTCTTCATTGGTATATCCTTCTTTTAGGGTTTGGTACTCATATATACTTGTCTTTTACCCACCCTTATAATGGCTTTAGGGTTTGTATTTTTCACTTATTTTTAGATTTGATTTATCTTTGACTTTTTTGATTTGATATTGATATCCCCTTTGCATATTATTGTTTATGCAAAGAGTTACTCGTGCTCCAAATCTTCCATTGAGAAAGAGTGTTCACTTAAACCCTAATATGGTTTTCCTAATTCCTTAACAATGATATTTTTAACTATGGTCATAATGCAATCATTATAGGTGACCAAGAAGATTACGATAATGATCCACATGTAGCTCAAGATATTCATCTTATAAGTTAAGTTTTGATAGATGTATTAAAACAAGATAAATCTCCTAATCTATCAGTAAACCTCTTTTATAAGACATTAGTGGGATGTCCTCATTGTACAAAAATCTTACAAGATCTTGGATCCTTAATGAATCTTTTCAATGGTGTATCCTCCAACACATCTTCCTCTTCTAATCCCAACCCTACCACTTCTATAGCTATTACGAATATCAACCCTAGTGTTACCCCTAATATTTTTATTGTTGCTATCTAATTCCCTTTTGGATTTGATCCCCAATATGGCTTATCCAAAGATTGCATTACACCTTTTCTTAGCCCCACTAATACTTCCATTCCTTCTATCATCCCACTTCGACCACTATTGCACCCTCTACTCATACTTTCCATAATGTGTCCAACCCATTCTCAACTATTTTCATACATCTTACATTCAATCCCCTATTTACTTCATCTATCATTTCACATACTCATAATACCTCATTTTTCTTAATGCCACCTTAGATACACTTTTGTAAGAACTAACAAATTTAAAGAAAGAAATTAAGGATAATCTTAGAAGCATATTTTTGCATACAATCCTCTATTCCACAACCTTTTTTTTTAAGGTTGTCGCATGTTTATTGATTTTTTCATTTTTGGTTCCTTTATTTGATATGTAGAATGAAAAATAAGATCTTAGTGGTCATTTATAATCACACTGTAACATTATAAATTATTCGACTTCTACACTCTTGTTCTTACTAATTATTATTTTTTGTTGAAGGACCTAATATAAAAATCTGAAAATTAAATTATATTTCACATTCTCCTTAAAAAAATATTCTATCTATCATTTCACATACTCATAATACCTCATTTTTCTTAATGCCACCTTAGATACACTTTTGTAAGAACTAACAAATTTAAAGAAAGAAATTAAGGATAATCTTAGAAGAATATTTTTGCATACAATCCTCTATTCCACAACCTTTATTTTTTAGGTTGTCGCATGTTTATTGATTTTTTCATTTTTGGTTCCTTTCTTTGATATGTAGAATGAAAAATAAGATCTTAGTGATCATTTATAATCACACTGTAACATTATAAATTATTCAACTTCTACACTCTTGTTCTTACTAATTATTATTTTTTGTTAAAAGACCTAATATAAAAATCTGAAAATTAAATTATATTTCACATTCTCCTTAAAAAACATTCTATCAAAATTAATTAAAAAATTTCTTCTATAAACACTCTATCCAATACAATATAGTGTGGAAAAATTCAAACATATACACCAGCATTAAAAAAGCACAAAATGACAAGTTAAGTTAATAACACGGCACTTTTTTTTCAACTCACGTTCTTCCAAATATGATAAAATGTTAGCGTAGATCAAAATGGAATCAGAATATCTCATTAAAGTAATGACGGTGCGAAGCTTTTCACGTTGTGGGAAAAAATAGATAAAAAAACGCCACGCACGCCGTCAACGGACGGAATTGCCGTCGATTTTTGGAATTGGTGTTTTGTTCCGTTAAGACTCTTGGAGTTAATTGGTAATGCTTTGAAAAGAACAATCAGCTTACTATATTATACTAACTTATAATATTATAAGTTTGATGTGGTTGTTTTTGAAGGGGAAAATAATTTAAATGAAGATAAAGACATAGAGATTTAGAAATAATAATTGTGAATTAAATTTATGTTAATTTTTCTTTTAATTAATTGTTTATGGTTAAAAGGCGAAAATGATCAAAATGTTTTATATATGACAAAATATGATGTAGATATCATAGATATATAAAGATCAAAGACTATTAGTAATTGGTGTAGGGAAGTCAACACATAGTTTTAAAACTCATGCCTTTGAATGGTATGGTGCATAGTTTGAATATAAGGGAGGATTTTTCTTGATTATGCAAAAGAAGAAATAATAGCTTGTTGTGTGGTAAAGTTGATAGTGATAGAATGGAGACACTTGGTAAGATTGTTTTGATTGACTTATAGTCGAGATACTTACTCTTTGTTGCGGTTTAATGAAGAAACAAATTGCTTGTTTGCGATAAAAGCATCTTGCATCATGGTAGATAATACACATACTTGAAAAATGAATGTCATTATAAAGCAATTGAATCATAATTTTTGACTAAGAAACTATGATAATTGGTCATATATGAGTGACAATAACTTGGCATAAAGATTCAATGACAACACTATTATGATTATCAATACTCAATAGAGCAATTTTCTAAGCAAAATGAGGTTCAAGCTAGTTGGGAAGATAATGAGAACCAAGTTCTAATGGTAACATGGAAACTTGAAGTTTCAAAATATGTTTAGTATGCTCAAGATGAAGTTAGAAAGGATAGTGCATAAGCTATACTTAAAGAAATTCAATCCAATACCAACTAGAAGTTTAATGAAATGGCTTTTAAAGACACTCATTTCTAACCATCTCCTAACATCACCTAGTACCTTATCATATTCTAGTCATAACCCTTTCCCATTTCCTAGTCCCCTTTCAAATTCTCCTTTCATTATCCATCCTTACTAAAATAATATATCCAAATATTCCATTTTTTATTAAATAATTAAAATCTATTTTATTATCCATTCCAAATAATAATACCCATCATCTGTAAAATTCTAGTAAATGACAAAATCCAAAATATCCAAGAAATATTCCCTTGTAACCCCCCTCATTATGCGATCTCTATTTTTACCCTATGCACACCTATTTATCCAAAATAAATAAATAAATGGAGATCATTATCCTCACCCATTTGTAACCCCTATGACTATTCTTAGCTAGTCAAGACTCCCCACTTTCTCCCATTCAATCTTATCCATTCATCAAGATTGAATGTCCATCGTTCACATTCCCTTTTCTAGCTCTATAAATTAACACTTTCATTCATCATTTCAAGACTTTTCAAATGATCATTTTGTTAGTGCATACTGTTGATTTGGGCAACCTACATTCCATTTAAGAGTAGATCTATGGTATTGTTATCAACTAAGTATGCACCCTTGTCGATTTGCAAACTCAGCCTACTAGTGAAACATGGGAACTTTTCCACATTGTGGGTCACCTAAAATGGAAAAGAACCTCCAAAGAGGGTTGGTTCCCTTTGGTTCTATCACCTAAACTAAACTACCAACTGTTGCTATTGATGGAAAGAGGTAGAAAGATAACATGAAATGAATAAAAGGTGATGGGCCAACTAAAATGGCTTGCACTAGTATTTTGACACATAATCTCTCAGTTTTTCAGTTTGTGTTTACACAACTCAAATGTTTGACATGTTCATACATAAGCACTTCATAAAAAGTTGAAAAGTTTACAATCTTTAGAAGGAAAATTAGGCGATTTCACAAATAAAGATATTTAAACTTCAGTAACATAACCTATGCCTACATGAAACATACATTTCTACCTAAAGGTGTTGAAAATCAGACAATGCATTTGAAGATTTAAACATAAAATACAACAATTACATATCAATCGTCCATTTCCACACAATGAGACAATTGTTGAGAAGGCAAAAATACTAAATTTTATTTGAGAAAGGTGTTCTTACAATGAGTATATGTCTGAAATATGTGTCATTTCTTTGAAAAAGTGTTACATAGTGTATCTCAGTTGTTGTGGTTGAAGTTTAAATTTCTTTATTTGTGAAAGTACCTGATTTTCCTTCTAAAGATTGTAAAATTTCCAACTTTCCTATGAAGTGTTTATGTATGAACATGTCAAACATTTGAGTTGCGTAAACACAAACTGAAAAATTGAGAGATTGTGTGTCAAAACAATAGTGCAAGTCATTTTAATTGGTG
The DNA here is from genome assembly GCA_007258455.2 of Sequoia sempervirens. NCBI lineage: Eukaryota > Viridiplantae > Streptophyta > Pinopsida > Cupressales > Cupressaceae > Sequoia > Sequoia sempervirens. Next base: position 116,143 of record VDFB02359220.1, read on the forward strand.
CATCATCTTTTATTCATTTCATGTTATCTTTCTACCTCTTTCCATTAGTAGTAACAATAGGTAGTTTAGTTTAGGAGATAGAACCAAAGGGAACCAACCCTCTCTAGAGGTTCTTTTCCATTTTGCGTGACCCATAGCCTAGAAAAGTCCCCATGTTTCACTAGTAGGCTGAGTTTGTAACTCAACAAGGGTGTATACTTAGTTGATAACAAGTATCACAATGGCTGAACACAAACTTTGATTTCATTTTACATTTTAGTTTTATTTATAATTCATTGTTGTTCTATCTAAATGTAGTCTTTATTTGAGTTTCTAGATTTATATATTGATCTAAATTGGTTTAAAAGCTTAGATTATGGGTCTACAACTTCCAAGAAAGTATTTGATAGTTGGCAATAACTTTGAAATTCTAAATGAGGGAGATAAGTTTAGCCCAAAAGAAGTAACTGTAAGTGTATTTCCATTTGATATTAAGGTGAGGAGAAAGGGAAAAGCTAAGAAACAATTAAAGGTACAAATTTATTTTAGGAGGATCAAGGAGAAGTGCTTGAAAAAAGTGAATGCCACTCTTTAAAAAAGTATAAAGGAGTGGCATATGAGAGCTCTATGTTGAGGCTAGGAGGAACTAATGAGATAACTATTTATCAATAATTAGGTTTTCATTGAAATTTAACTTGGATTTGTTTTGAAGATCACAAGGAGCCCACTAAAACATCTAAAACACCTAAAGATCACTAGATTGGTGAATGTCTTTTTGAAGATGAAAATATCTTAAGAAGAATAAATTTTCATTGGTATGAGTTTTCCACAGTCCATTGAAGATAGATAATATGCTTTTGGGTTTAGCTGTGTATATTTTTTTCATCTTGGTATGAGTTTTCCACAGTCCATTGAAGATAGAATAAATTTTATCAAAGATTTTGTTAATTTGGATGAGATGGTTCTTCATAAGATATAAAGAGCATGTGATCTTAGAGCATCTAGGTTCTTTGTCTATCTGGAACATTTTTTTCATTTTCAATTTTGGTTTTGGTTGCTTTTAAATTTTGTCGTGGTGTTAAAAGATGGTGGTTTTATTCTCACCTATTTTGTGTCTCTATCTGGAGGTTTTTGAACTTTTGTTGACTTCCAAAACACATTTAAATCTAATGTTGAAGAGTATTTAAAATTGTTGTTTTAAATATAAATTAAATTCCAAATTATAGCGCCCCAAATTGGGTGACTTACCTTGGCCAAGGCCTGGTAGAAAGGCAGATCTAAAACGCCTTATGGAGAGCTGAAAAAATAAATTATTAATTAAAATTATTGCCTTTTGGGAGGTTGTGTAAAAAATAAGGGAAAGAGTCGGGGCAGCTAGAAACAAGCATGCTTGATGCCCAAGTGATTAGAGAGACGCTAAAAAATAATGGAGAAAATCAGTGATTGAATTGACCTCTTTGGATGGGTAAAAATTGCTGCCAGATAAAACTCAGTATGTGGTGTAGTTAAGAGATGAATAGAGGCGTTGTAAGGTGTGAAAAGAGAGGGCATCAATCCATTGTTTAGATGAAAATAGTTTCTACAAATAGCACCCAACTAGAGGCGTGGTGCTGAAGAATTCTAGAGGAGTAAGAGGGTGTTGAAGTCAAACAAAATAACAGAGCAAAGCATTGGAGTGTATGCAGATTTTTCTAGGACATTTTCCATGTGTAATTTTTGGATAAAGATAAATAAATAATTGTGGCTCTTTCTTTGGAAAACAACTTGTTTAAACTGGTGATTGAAATCTCTTTTGAATTTGTTTACTTTGCTGCAAATTTTACTCTCAACCTAATAAGGTTAAGAGTTTTTGACTTGAATTATTTGGTATGAAAGTGGGGTTTGATTTAATTGAGAAATAAAATGACGTATAGAGGATGGGGTCATAGAGGTAGAGCACTCAGAGGCATGGAGCTTGAAATTGTGGAATTAATAAGAAATTTCACAATGGAGGTAGTTGGAGGTCTCATGGCATGAATGGAGGCAATGAAAATGACACAGAGAAGAGGAGTCCCTATAGTAGATCTAAGTGATGATGAAGAAGAGTAGATTGCTGAAGGTGGAGAGGAAGTGAACCGGCTAGGTCATGATCCAAGAGAAGAACAATTTATTAAACCCATCACGAAAATAAACTCCAGGCCATGATTTGATCCTCCAAATTACAAAGGTGGGTTAAATGTAGAAGAGTTGTTGGATTGGATTGGGAAAATGGATAAATATCTTGAGTACGACAATACTGAAGAAGATTAGAAGGTGAAATATGCTCATACCAAGTTAAAGGGGCACACATCCCTATGGTGGGATCACTTGCAAGAAGGCAAGCAGCGAAAGGGAAAGGAAAAAATAAAATCATGGGATTGAATGGTGACAAAAATAAAATCCAAGTTTCTACTAGCAAACTACCAAATTAATTTGTTTAGAAAACTTCAAAATTTAAAGCAAAAGGAGAGCAGTGTTGAGGAGTATACTGAAGAGTTTTATCAATTAAGCATAAGAACCAATTGTGAAGAAGATGATATAGAGCAAGTTTTAAGATATTTGAATGGTTTGCAGATATCCATCCAAGATGAAATCGGTTTGGTTAATATGTATAGTGTAGAGGAGGAAAATCAATATGCCTTAAAAGTGGAAGAAAATATCAATAGGAAGAAACAAAATAAACAAAATAACTCTCGAGGTAGAGGCATATTTTCACGTGGAAGAGGACCACTGAATAGCGGTAGAGGCTTAAAAAACAAACAAGAGGAAGCAATCACATCGAGTGCAAGTATGCAAGAAGGCTTGAGGGAAGAGGATATTTCCCTAAAGGAAGAGGAGACTACTCTCGTGGAAGAGGGTCATTTGGAAGAGGTAGAGGAAGAGGTTTCAGCTTCACATGTTTTCAATGTGGAGAAGTGGACCATCGGGCATTTGAATGTCTGTAAATCTAGCAAGATGTTGGAAAGGAAAAAGATTCTAGAGTGCATGTTGCACAAGCTGAAAATGAGGAGACTTCAAAAAAGCATGGAGAAGACCCCGAAGATGGAGAATCAATGATGTTGCAAAGAATTTTGTTGAATCCCAAAAAGAAGAAACTAAAACCAATTCAAAGGAGAAATTTGTTTAGAATAAGGTGCAAGGTAAGTGGAAATTGGTGGCACTGACAATATAGTGTTTGAAGAAATGGTGAACAAGCTGAAATTGAAGAGAATCAAACATCCCAACCCATACAAAGTTTCGTGGTTACAAAAGGAGCATCAATTGTTGGTGAATGAACAACGTATGGTTAATTTTATATTGGAAACTAAAAAGATGAAGTTACGTGTGATATAATTCCAATGGACGCATGTCATATTCTTTTGGGAAGACCATAGCAATTTGATAGACAAGTTGTTCATGATGGGAAAATGAATACATATACAATCAAGAAAGGTGGAGACGAATATACATTTAACCCATTGAAGAATAGAAAAGGAGAAGATTAAGAAAAACCAAAGGTATGCTTAGTTTTCAAGAAGCAATTTTTGAAAAAACTCAAAAAAGAGAAAGCATGTTTTGCTTTAGTTTCCAAATTTGCAGCAATTGGGGCAGTGAAGAATGAGGATGAAATACCAAAGGAAATTCAAGAGATTTTGGATGAGTATGTAGAAATTTTGATGAAGAAGTTGCTTGATGGATTGCCACCCATGAGAAGCATTAGTCATTGCATGGATTTGATTACCAATGCAAGTTTACCAAACAAGGCACCATATCGAATGTCACCAAAAGAGAACGAAGAAATAAATAGGCAAGTGCAAGAGTTACTTGACAAGGGGCTGATTAGAGAAATTTTGATTGTCTGTGTTGTTTCAGAGTGTTGGCACCAAAGAAACATGGGGATTGGAAGATGTGTATGGATTTGAGAGAAATAAATAAGATAACTATCAAGTATCAGTTTCCTTTTCCACGCATGGATGATATGATGGATTGTTTGAGTGGGGCTAAGTATTTTACCAAAATTGAGTTGAAAAGTGGATACCATCAAATTCGCATAAGAGAAGGGGATGAGTGGAAAACTGCTTTCAAAATGAAGGATGGATTGTATGAATGGATGTTGATGTCATTTGGTTTGACAAATGTGCCAAGTACTTTCATGAGGTTGATGAACAAAGTGCTAAAACCATACCTTGGTAAGTTTGTTATAGTATATTTGGATGATATTTTGATTTTTAGTAAGACAAAGGAAGAACATTTGCAACATGTTAGGGAAGTTTTGCAAAGACTCAAAGAAGAGAAATTGTTAGTGAATCTAAAAAAGTGTAGGTTCATGGAAGAGGAGCTAGTATATTTGGGTTTTGTTGTTTCTAGTAGTGGTCTGAAAATGGATCCGAAGAAGGTAAAAGCAATTATAGATTGGCCTTGACCAAAGGGTATGTTTGAAGCAAGAAGCTTCCATGGATTATCAAGTTTTTATATAGGAAGTTCATCAAAAAATTCAGTGGGATATGTGCACCAATTACAAAGACAATGAAGGGTAATAGAAAAGAATTTGTTTGGATAGCTACAATAGAGAGGGATTTTAATATTTTGAAGGCAAAAGTGACAAAGCAGCCTGTGTTAGCACTTCTAGATTTTGGTAAAGTGTTCCAAGTTGATTGTGATGCAAGTGGGACAATGATTGGAGGATTTTTGAGTCAAGAGGGAAGACCAATAGCATATTTCATCAGTTAAATGAAGCAAAAAGGAAATACTCTAGGTATGATCAAGAGTTTTATGCAATTATGCAAGCTCTTAAGAAGTGGCGACATTACTTGCTTTTGAAGGAGTGTATTTTGTATACCAATCATCATGCATTGTAATATATAAATAGTCAAGGTAAGCTTAGCCAAAAGCATGTGAAGTGGATTGAATTTCTTCAAAGTTATTCTTTTGCATTGAAACATAGAAGTGGAAAATCAAATAGAGTTGTTGATGCATTAAGTAGAAGGTGCTTGTTGTTGAATGAAGTGAGAGTAAGTGTTGTTGGTTTTGATTCCATGGGAGAGTTGTATGAAGAAGATGTTGATTTTAAAAAAGCTTGGGTAGCATGTAAGAATCCAATGGGAGTGGATAAAACTCCATGGTTGGAGTATTTTCTTCTAGAAAATTTGTTGTTTAAAGGAAAAAGATTGTGCATACCTCAAGGTTCTATGAGGGAAAATTTATTGAGAGAGAAACATATTGGAGGTTTGGGTGGACATTTTGGAGTGAAAAAACATTAGCACAACTGAATGAGAGTTATTATTGGCCTAGAATGAGCATAGATGTTAAAATAATGGTGCAAGGTTGCAAAGTGTGTCAATATGCAAAAGGAGTGAAGCAAAATACGAGGTTATATCAGCCATTTCCAATACCGGAGAGACCATGGGAATGCATTAGCATGGATTTTTTTTGGGTTTTCCACAAACTCAAAGAGGTAATGACTCATTTTTTGTTGTAGTGGATAGATTCTCAAGAATGGCTCATTTTATACCATGTAAAATGTGTAGTGATGCTTCCCATATAGCTAATTTATTTTTTAAAGAAATAGTTCGGTTACATGGATTTCCAAGAAGTATTATTTCAAACCACGACACAAAAATTGTTGGTCATTTTTGGTGTACTTTGTGGAAGAGAATGGGAAAAAAATTTGGTTTTAGCTCAACCTACCATCCTCAAACGAATGGCCAAACTGAAGTTGTGAATCGAAGCTTGGGCAATTTGTTGAGGTGTTTGGTTGGGGATAAACCAAATCAATGGGATTTAACTTTGGCACAAGCCAAATTTGCATATAATAACTCCATAAATCAAAGTGTGGGTAAAATTCCATTCCATTTTGTGTATTGGTACAACCCAAGGGGAGTTGATGAATTGAGAGATAGTGTAGATTTGAAAAGAAAGAGTGTTGTAGCGGAAGATTTTGCTAAGTATATTCATGAGTTGCAAAAGGAAGTGAAGGGGAATTTAGAGAAGAGTGTCATTTAATATAAAGAACATGTTGATGTACATAGAAGAGAGCAAGAGTTTCAGATTAGTGAAATGGTGATGGCACATTTGAGAAAGGATCTAGGTTCGCATAGGGAACATATAATAAATTAAAATAGAAGAAAATTGGCATGTGCAAGGTTTTGTGGAAGTTTTCATCAAATGCATATGAGATTGAGCTTCTAGTTGGTGTTGATATCTCTCTAATATTTAATGTTGTAGATGTATATAAATATAATTAAGGTGAACGAAGTGGACAACAGAGCACATCTTCAGATTTTTTGAATGTGCAAGACTAGATGCATCAATTGCTAGAGAAGGAGTGTGAAAAGATTGATCAAATCATTGATTCATAGATTTCTAAACACACAAGAAGGAAAGAGTATTGGGAGTATTTGGTACATTGGAAGAATCATGCAACTGATGAAGCTTCGTGGGTTAGCACTTCAAAATTGGAGAAGTTTGGAATTCCAATTCTAGACTTGCCCAAATGTTCATGAGCTTTACGCTCATGGAACATTTTTTGTACGTGTTGTGTTTAATGTCAAAGCATCTAGGTACTCTAGCTATCCAGATCACTTTTTCATTTTCAATTTTGGTTTTGGTTACTTTCAAGTTTTTATGTGGTGTTAAAAGACTTGGTGATTTTATTCTCGCATGTCTAGTGTCTCTATCTAGAGGTTTTTGAACTTTTATTGACTTCCAAAAGTCATTGAAATCCAATTTTGAATAGTATTTAAAATTGGTTTTTTAAATATAATTTAAATTCCAAAGCATAGCACCCCAATTTGGGCGACTTACCTTGGCCAAGGCATGGTAGAAAGGCAGATTTGAAATGCCTTATGGAGAGCTAAAAAAAATTATTAATTAAAATTATTTCCTTTTGGGAGGCTGCATAAAAAAGAAGGAAAGGGAAGAGTTGGGGCAGCTGGAAACAAGCATGTTTGGCACCCAAGTGATTAGAGAGACACCATAAAATAATGGAGAAAACCAATGATTGAATCGAACTCTTTGGATGGGGAAAATTTGTTGCTAGATAAAACTCAATATGTGGTGTAGATAAAACTCAGTATGAATAGAGGTGTTGGAAGGTGTGGAAAGAGAAGGCATCGATCCATTGTTTAGCTAAAAAAAAAATTGAAATAACACCCAACTAGAGGTGTGGTGCTGAAGAATTCTGGAGAAGTAAGAGGGGGTTGAAATAAAAAAAATAACAAAGAAAATCATTGGAGTGTATGCATATTTTACCAAGACATTTTCCATGTGTAATTTTTGGACAAAGATAAATAAATAATTGTGGCCTATTATTTGGAAAATAACTTGATTAAATTGGTGATTGGAACCTCTTTTGAATTTGTTTACTTTGCTAAAAAATTTACTCTCAGCTTGATAAGGTTCAGAGTTTTTGACCTACATTAGCATGATCTAGGTGGGTGCCATTAATTTTTACCTCTTGAAGAAGAAGGGCATCCAATTTCTACTTGGAAAGATTTTATTTAACATAATACATTTGATTAGGGAGATTCATACCTTGTACATTACATGATAATAGAGATAAATTCATTGAGAAGTAGGAAGTCAATATTTGTGATCATAGGCTAAATCCAAATAATGGTTGGAAAGTGTCATTATTGTTTCTAAACCTTAACAAAGTAAAAACTCCATACATGGAGAGTGGTAATAGTACTAGGGTGAGGTTTAAGGAGAGGGTGATGTGTGGATAATCAGTTGAAGATATTAAGTATTGAGGAAGGGAGAACAACCTTGAGGATGAAAAGAAATGTGGGATGAGGGGGAGAGGACATAGGTTCCTTGCATTTTATTACAACCTACCATTAGTTAAAAATCATAGCTTCACAATAAGAAGCAATCAATTTTAGAGATGGTAGCTCGATTAAGAATGTTGGATGAGATAGTAGGAACCAAAGCATGAGGCACATTTTGAGGGGTGGCAAGAGGAGGATGCATCAAGGAGGATATATTAGAGGTTTAACCATTTGAGGGTTGTTGAGGAAAAGGGAACACATGACTAAATAGAGAAGGGAGAGAAGGGAGAGAGGATGAATTAGGTTTTTTTAAACAAGGAAGTCTCAAATGAGATATCTTTTCCCAGGAAAATAAAAATAGGCATTGAATTTTGTAAGGTATATCAATGTCTATACAACTTCAGACTTAGGTCAAACAAGCCTAATTGAATCCAGTGATAACTAAGAAAGGTCAACTTCTACACATGCTTAAAGTTGCACCGTAATAATGGAAAATTTACTTATTGTTGTGTTTACACCAAATAACCCTAGCTAGATGTGTCATGATGTCATGTAAAATAATTGGAAGATAATATTTTATAATAGGAATCTAATGTACATGTGGTATTTGGACAAGGATGAACCTTTACAGTGGAACTCAAAGTTATAAACCTAAAGATAACAAACCTAGCCACAAATGACCCATGTAGCATACTACAAAATAAATTTTGCATTGTTGAGTGGTCAGAAACTACTTTGAAATATAATTTCAACTAGCCCCTAAATTTATTCATTACCCCACCCATAGTTTTCTTAGTTAGTTTTATCCCACCTAGATAAATCATGTTTTGTGGATACACATCTTATAAAGAATGGAATCATAGTTCTTATTATAAATTCAAATGTTACATCATTAACATCACATAAATTATTAAATTAATTAGATTTATATCCTCAAAAACTTTTTATATTAGGGAAAATATTGTGGGACCTTGTCCTAAAATTTGAGTTAGGAAGGTTGAAGTCACATATTTCTCCATCATCATCTACATCCCTATCACTTCTTCCTCGAAGGATAAGGTATTGTGTAGGCAACTTATTTGAGAATTAAGAGGGGATTTGAGTTTTATTTGATGATAATTCCAAGGGATAATTCATGGGTGGAATAGTAGAGCTCATATCTCCATGGACAATTAAGGTTTATGGCCTGATCCAAACATCCAATAGATCATCACTTTGGCTCAAGACTATGATAGATGGATTACAATCCAATTCATTAAACCTCATCCTACTTTGGATGATGGGTTGATTTAGAGGAATAGATGGAGAGTAGAAACCTTAACCTAGAAATGGCATAAGGAAGCATTCTTGTGTTTCCAAAAATCTCTCAAATTTAGTCTACTATTTGTTGACCATTTTTATATTAATGTTTTTAGATTAAATTATATGATTTGGGACTATTAAAATTAAATGCAAATAATAGAGTTAAAATAGCTTAGGTCCATCATCCATTAGATGAGATCAATCTCCACTATTGATTAAGTTAACCCTCAAAATCTCGAGCATCCTTAATAGTTATTAAAGTAGCCTTAATATAAATGGATCTTATTTTTATTTGTAGGTTTGAAGGAAAGAAGGTGAAGATGAGAGGAGAGAGAAATGATAAGAGACACTTACATTCCCTTATCCTCTTCCACCTCGTCTAGAATGAATATCTTGTTTCTAGATCAAGGGGTAGTAATAAATAGTTTGAACTAGCTACCTTCTCTATGTCATTAGTATATTATAGGATTTGATATTTTTATATTACTTTTTTTATAATGTTACAAATTATTTTTATCTTATTTTCATTGGGGGGTATATTATAATACACAAAGACAAAACTTTAAGTTATGACATGGATGACTTTATAAAGTTAGTTTATTTTTTGAAGGTGGCTTGTAGTTGACTCTTATGATCTCACTTCATTGTAGCCTAACTTCATCCTATGATGTTCCCTAAAGAGCCAACATAAATCAAGTATCTGAGGTGGGTTGCTAGGTGATATTTAAAATGGGTTGGGTGAAACTACATTTCAATGTGAGTTACCTACACCCTTCACATTTTTAAATCTTTTTGCTTCCCTTCACTTTCACTTGCATGATGCACCATCATTCCCTCTTTCCAATTTCAATTGAATTCTACATGCACCTTGTATCAAGTGTTACATGTGCAAGGGGCCAATAATAATTCTTTATGGTCCACATATCACCTTGTTACACATACTCAAAAAATTGCCAAATATTATTTTTTCTCAAAAATTATGTATAAAAATTTTATGAAAATTTTGAATCACAAGATCAACTTTAGATCACCATATCTCTATTGCTATTTATCTAAATATTTCATGTGGAAATCTTTAGAAAACTCTAAAATTTCATCTTTCTAATGAATCTACACTTTTTTAAAAATTATATGTGATACACACAACTATCAACAAGAAATTCATCCCTTGTTGAAAAACCATCTACAAATTCTTTCAACTTTATCTGAGAAAGAGTTTTGATATTAACAACCTTACAAATTTTTAATATAATTAGAAATAAAATATAACTCAAATTAATTCAAATATACAATTCTTTATAATCAAAAACTTCTTTTGATTTACAAGAAAATATGATTTTTCTTTAGCGTCTCAACTCAATTATGAAATTTCTTCTTCCCTCACATATTCTCCTGTTCTTTGTATCCAACTTGTATCATGTTACTCTGCATATGTACATGAGGTCAATTGGTAGGTCATTTTAAAATAATTATTTTTTAGGTATCATCTTAAAAATGATATTGTTTTTTTTTTTTTAATCAAGGGGTAAACGCTTTTGATCGGAGCTATGAACCAGAATACAACTATTCAACAATACCACCCCAATGGGGTTTGAACCTTGGTGGCAAGAACAACAATGCCACCTATAAACCATCACACCATGCCAATACCGGCAAAATGATATTTTATTATTATTATTATTATTATTAATTTTATATTATATTTTTATTATATAATAATATTTATATTAATATATATATATTAATATTAAAATTTATATTTTTTTTAGTAATGGCGCAAGGTGGCGAATTTGAGCAAAAAGTTGCTGAAGTGAAAGGGAGGCGCTAAGGAGACATTGAGGAGGTTAGTCAACCAAGAGAGAATGCAGAGGTGGATGGTAGGGAAAATTGTGTTGGGCACACCTCACAATGGGTGTTTGCGAATGAAACTTGGGTGGACAAATACCACCTGCATTACTGCAAGATGAAAGGCCCTATGGCGCAAAACCATTACCAGGCTAGAAGGAGGTCCCAAGGTGGTGACTAGAAAAAAGTCTTTGATACAGGAGGGAAGGCAGCTAGAGGGAAAAGGAATGAGGAAAATTGGAGTGCACGAATCATAGGGCATGGATGCTTCTAGGAAAAAAGGCGCCTTGGTGATTCATCAGATCCAAATTGGAGAAGTAATGGGAGCAACATTTTGAAGAACACCAGCAAAGTCTAGAAAGTGAAAGGTTTAGAAAACCCTAACATAGAGAACGAAGGAAAAATGAGTCAATGAAGCAGAGAAGCACCAAAAATTGGTAGAAGAATGAGCTCAAGAGATCGGGATTTGAATAGAAGAAGAGCGAATAGGAGGAAATGGAAAGGAAAATGGAAAGGATTGGATACAAAAGATAGCTCGAAGTCGCAAGGGAGTAAGCTATATTCAATTCCAACAGAAGTGATTGAAGTGAGAGTAACCAAACTATCAAACAAAGCATTATTCGCCAAATGGTGTGGTCTAGGATGCCCTAAAGAGGAGATCAAGGCTTGGTGACAAAACAATTTCAAGGATCAAGTAAGCATCCATCAATTACCAAACTCCTTCTTCCTCATAGAATGTATAGATCAAAATTTAAAATAGGAAATTGTATATGAGAAGCCCCATTTTTTTTAATGGATATAGTTTTCATTTCCTAAAATGGAAATCAAATTTTGATCCTTGGAATTACACAATTAAAAACACCCCTACATGGATTAAACTAGTGGACCTTCCATCGGAATACTGGAATGTGAAGGCTATGGTGAGAATAGGCAATTCCCTAGGGGTGTGCTTAGGAGTAGATGAAGACTTTGTAAATGGCAAAGAAGGAGCAAAAGCCAACATCTTGGTAGAAATAACAGAGGGAGTTGGAATTTACCAAAATTTAGAGATTTTGACAAAGTTTGGAAGCTGGCAGCAGGAAATAGAGGTGTGTGAGGGTGCACGCTCAGGGAAGTCTCTTTTTAGAGAATCAATCCATGAAGGCAGATCAAACAGGGGGATGGAGAAACATGAATGTGAGATGGGATTGGGAGAGTAGGATGTAGCCCATCCCAAGGAGACCTGGTCCAATTTCGGGAAGATTCAACCTAGAGAGTTGTCAGGATCAAAAAAGAGGAAGATTGAATGGGAAACTCATACTAGAAGGGAGGAATCTCACCCAGTGCAAGCACATTCGAAGGACGTGGTCACATAGACAAAGAAAGACCTGAACACTCTTTTGGGTGAAGCAAAGGAACTACAAAAAGACAATAACACTCAACTTAGAGAGCTTTCCAAAGAAATAAACAATTCAAAAATGGAAATGTAGGAGGAGGGTGGCAAGGAAGTGAAGGGGAATCAAAGTATCAAAAATAATGAAGAAGAAGAGATCCTGGAAGAGGAAGAAAACAACACACAATCTGAGGAGGAAGAGAGTGATCAATACACAAAGGTAGAAGAAGAAGACCTAGAGGGGGCAGAGGAGGGAGAGCTGATTGAGGAAAGGATGCTTGAACAATCCCAATCAAAAATTAAAAAACCAAACATAAAGAGGAAAAGAAAAAGGGGTTGAAGAATGAATAAAGCTAAGTTGGTAATTGCAAGCAATGCAACAGGGTAAAGAAAACTGAGAACTATGAAGGATGTCCTCCTTCCCAAGAACAAATGAGGATCATCACATGGAATGTCAAGGGAATCAATGCCCCTAACAAATGGCACATGTTCAAGCACCAAATCGACTAATCAAAGGATGACATAATTCTAATTCATGAATCTAAATGGAGCCAATAACAAGGAAAGAAAAGAATGAGCAACTGGAGGCAATGGAAAGGACAATTTAGGAAAGCTATGGGAGCGTCTGGTGGTCTGGGAGTAATATGGAATCTTCTATCAATAGAAGGTGAAGTGGAAGAAGAATAGGAAAATTGGTAGCTGATAAAAATCAAGGGATTGATGAGAAATGAGCTCTTCTTTATCATCAACTTATATGGTCCAATTGCCACTGTGGAAAAAAGGCAAGTGTGGAATAAAATCTCAAGTGAACTGGAAAAATGCAGGAATGAGAGAGGAATAGTAGTAGGGGATTTTAATGATACCTGAATAATGAAGAGAAGCAAGGGGACATCAGAAGAGTCATTGCCATACAATGTGATTTTTAAGAATTTGTAGGTAGTAATCAATTAGTGGACATGCAAACCAAAAATGGGATTTACACATGGTCAAATAGAAGGAAGGGTTTCACTAACATAGCTGAAAGGTTGCAAAGATTCCTACTTTGGGGGGATTGGGGAGTGACAACATCCACGTAGGAGTCCCAAATACTACCCTTCACAAGATCAAACCATTTTCCAGTATTGCTTTCCTTTGGTTAGGAAGTCCCCCCAAAGGGAAGCCCTTTCAAGTTTGAAAATATGTGGCTAAGGGATGAACATTTGCTAGAGCTAATAGATAGATGGTGGAATGAGATCAAGTTTGGAGACAAATAAGAGCTCTACAAGATTAACAAGAAGTTGGGATTCATCAAAACTAAACTTAAAAATGGAACAAGTCTCATTTCAAAAACATATTCCAGGAGAAAGAAAGAGTAGAGCAAGAAATCAGAGCCCTGAATGAACACATAATAGAAAAAGGAATGGATGTAGTTGATTTTGAGAATGAAAAAGCCTAAAAGATGAACTGGAAAAATTACTGAAGAGGGAAGAATGCTTCTAGCATCAAAAATCAAGAGAAACTTGGTTGAAAGAAGGCGATAGGAATACCAAATACTTTCACAAATCAACAATTGCCAATCAGAGTAGGAACAAGATAATATAAATCAAAAAAGAAAATGGGGAAGTAACCTAATCTGTTGACAAAGTGAATAAGGAGGCTGCCAATTTTTTTGAAACCATCCTAAACAAGGAGAACTAGGAGAATAAAACAATAAGGGAAAGGCTGCTAATCTCAATCCCATCAATTATAAATGAAGAGAAGAATAGATGGTTGTATCAGAAAATCTCTATGGAAGAAGTCAAGGAAACAGTTTTATAGATGAATCTAGATAAGGCTTTGGGGTCAGATGGCTTCTCGGCTGGTTTCTTCCAAAAATTTTGGAATGTAGTAGGAGGTGATCTAGTAGTTGTAGTGGAAGAATCAAGAAGAAGAATGGTAATGTTGGGGGAAGTAAATCATACATTTCTAGCCCTAATCCCCAAGAAAAAAGATCTGCAGATGATGAGTGATTTTAGACCAATTGCATTATGCCATACCATGTATAAGGTGGTCACCAAAATCATAGCAAATAGACTCAAGGGAGTACTAAATGAGGTCATATTAGAACAGAGTGGCTTTGCTCTAGGAAGGTTGCTTGCATAAGGTATAATCATTACACATGAAACCATACACTCAACATGAAGCATGTATGGTGTTAAAATTGGACATTCTTAAAGCATATGACATGGTGGACAAGTAGTTCCTTCTGGAAGTGTTGGGGAAGTTTGGGTTTGATGAAAAATGGATAAATTGGGTCAAGAGTTGCATCTCAATAGCTAAATTTTTTGTGCTATTGAATGGATCAGCACATGGATTATTTCCATCAACTAGGGGACTAAGACAAGGTGACCCCCTCTCCCCCTTCATTTTCATAATTATGGAAAAGGTACTAGGAAGAGGGATACGAAACCTGAGAAGGCGAGGGAAGTGGGTAGGAGTACATGTAGCAAATGGTTTGGAGCCCACCAGTCATCAACAGTTTGTAAACAACACCATTCTATTTGGGGAGGCAAGTAGGAGGGAAGCAAGGGTGATCAAGAACTTTCTAGATGACTACTATAAAGCATCAGGGAAAAGTATTAACTAGGGAAAGTCAGAGGTGTTATTTCTCAACACAACCAATTCTACAAAAGGATCTAGCCAAAATCTTGAATCTAAAAGTGGCAACACTTCCTGGGTGTTTTTGGGGATGCCTCTGTTTGTAGGGATTAACAAAAACTACTATTGGGAAAGCCTAATAAATAGTTGCAAAAGAAAATTGGGAACATGGAAAGGTAAGTGGTTGTCCTCAGCAGGAAGATTACTAATGGTGAAATCAATATTGTTGGCCATCCCATTGTATTCAATGTCATGTTTAAAATTACCAAAAGTAGTGGAAGAGTCTCTAACCCAAATTTTCAAGAAATTCTTTTGTAGTGGAATAGGGGAACAAAACAAATTTCCATTGTTGGCCTAGGATAAGGTGTGTACCCCAAAGGAAGATGGTGGTGTTGGTTTAAAATAGTTAGTGATAATGAATCAAGCCATGGGAGCTAAACCGATGTGGGACCTATATACAAAGAATGGGCAGAAAGTGGGTCAAAATTTTGAGAAGGAAATATCTAGATTCAGATGTGCCAACTAGAATCCTCAACACAATTAATCCTCCAAGAGGCTCCACAATTTGGAACTTCATTTTGGACTATAGGGATATAATATCCAAGCATGTCACTTGGGAGGTCAGAGATAGTAAAAGTGCTTCCTTTTGGAGTGACTCGTGGTGTGGGAAACCCCCCATCAACAACAAACTAGGATTGGAAGATCTCAAAGAAGAAATGCTAAGAGTATGGGGGATAAGGTCTCCAATTATGGTAAGATAACATTCAATCAAGGAATCCCTAGTTGGAGTTGGAATGATTTGCAAACCCTCAATGCTCCACAAGCACAAAAAGATGCATTGCCAGAGATACTCCAAAGTAGACACTTTATTCCCTCCAATGAAAAGGATGTAATCAAATGGTGTGGGTCAACCACAGGCACATACAAAGTGAATTTTGGCTACAAAATTAAAGAACTAGCCATGGAAAGACAAGATTGGCCATGCAAATTGATGTGGGGGAAAAAATGTCTTCCCAAAGCAAGAGTTTTTGCATGGATGGTGATTCAGAAAAGGATACTCACTATGGATAGATTAGCAACCTTTGATGTTCAAGGCCTAGGAAGATGTATAATGTGCAAAAAGAGTGAAGAATCTACAAACCATTTACTTTTGGCCTGCCCATATGCAAATGAATGCTGGAACAAAATCAGGAGAAAACTAAACCTGCAATGCCCCATGTCAGTAGACCTTGAAAACTAGTTCAAAATGTGGCCTCAAGGAGGTAAGAAATTGGTTTTTGATGGAATATGGCAAATAACTCCATCTATAGTAATATGGGAAATTTGGAAGGAGAGAAACAAAAGGATCTTCCAAGGGAAGGAGATGAATGAAGATGGACTTTGGAGGAAAATTAAAAGGGCCATAGTAGAATTATTCAATGAAGATGCTTGATGCAAAGCAGGCAAGCAAAAAATATTCACAAATTGGGATGACAACCTAATGAAATTAATTGATGGTTTGAAGCCACCACTACTCAATGGTAGTAGTCAATCACAGACACCAAAGGTTAAGAGGGAAGAATTAGTATGGAAAGAGTCAGAAGAAAGATGGACTAAAATCAATTTTGATGGAGCTGCCTGTGGCAGCCCAGGCTCAGGAGAAGCAGGATGTATTGCTAGGGATGTGCAAGGTAAAATTCTAGCAGAAAAATCCATCTCCTTGGGAGTGTGCATGAACAACGAGGCAGAGTTTAGAGCTGCAACCATTGGTTTGTAGTTGGGCTTAGAGATTGGAGTGAAGCGTATCCATTTGGAGGGGGATTCACTTATCATTATCAATGCTATTCAAAGAGGTAGTGCTCTAAATTGGAAGTTGAATCATCTATTGCAGTGCATCAAACAAATGGTAAGCAAATTTGAGGCATTTCAAGTAAGTCACATATACCAAGAGGTAAACAACAAGGCAGATGAGCTGGTGAAAAAGGTGTCAGGAAATAACACGTAAGCAAAAAGATGGGTTGTTAGGAAGAAGCCGGAATGAGAGGAATGCTAAGCCAGAAAATGGAAGAACACCGAAGATACCAAACTAATCGGTGGCCATTGAAGCACGAAATAAAATGAAGAAAAAAGAAAAGTAGATCATAATGATAAGACATAAGCCATAATTACAAGGCAAGGAGCAGGACATATGAACAAGTCCCAAGACAAAGGAAATGACAAAAACAAATAGATACGTATTGTTAGCAAGGTGGTGACTGGCAGACACACTTCAAAGGGAAAAAACTCTGAATTGATCATTATGATGAAGTAAGGTTGTCTTTGTTAAAAGGCCAAGGTTGGTGATAGCTTAAGCAAAGTGTGAAAGTGCCATTTTTAGAGCAAAGAAGTAAGGTTTGTTGGAAATAGAGAGATTGAAGGGATCGTTTGATCCAGGAATAATGGATACTCCGCTATTTCTAAATATTGAGAAACAACAATAATTCTTTGTGGGAGAGATAATTGAAAAAAGACTGAGAGGGTTGTTGGTTTCTTCTCACCCACTGATTCTTTGGGCAACCAAAAAAGTGTCGAGACCAGAATTTCTAAAAGCATACCAGAGATTCAGGTCGAATGCAGAAATTTCTATTATGTTTTTGGCAATGCTGGTTCACATGGGCGTATCCAAGGCGAGATCCAAGAAACTAACCCAGATGGTCTTCATGTATGTGTGGCTGGGTGAAATTATGAAGCCCTGGATAACATTGATGGCTACCTAATGATCCCAATGCCACAAAATTACTACATGATGCACCGAAATGGTGGGGAGGTGATGAAGTTTTCGCTGATACGAACCATTGACCCGAAAGGGTTTGCGAAATTATGGGACAAGAGAGAAAGAGGCATCTTCTTCCTGCTCGAAGCGACAAAGATGATGTCTAACCCTCCTCGCAGTTGGGCTATGAAGTATGTAGAGGACAAAGGGCTGACAAGAGAAATAGTGGTAGGTGATGATGATGACTTGGATCTCGACACTAGTGAGGAATGGTTGTCGAATGATGGAAGAGACTCGGAGTAAAAAATGAAAGGCCTAGCTCATCAGAATTGTGGGGCAGATTGTTCGGTTGTGGCATATTACTTGGCTTTCAAGAGAAGTGTGGTGTCTGATGATGAGGAGGACTAAGCAAGGCATGCTTAGAATGGGTCGTGATAGAAGGTGTTGCAACATGATGGAAGGTTAGGCTCTAAGGTAGAAGCTAGTATTTTTTGGTAAAAAAGATTAGTCTATGGGTGTCAGTTCGATAATGGTAGCCGCAAAGGCCTATGTTAGTCAGTTGAATAGTAGGGTTTGTTCTTGGTTTGTTCAAGGGTATTGGTGTTTTTTGGGGGTTTGGTATCCAAGTTGAGGGCCATTTTGAGCTATGTAAAAATGGGGCTGAAAAGCCATTTTGGGTCAGGGATAGCTATGTGTCTAGTCCAGATAAGTTGAAGGTAGTCATTGTGAAAATTGCAGAAAATGTTGAAGACAATGTAATTTTGTTTTGATATCAATATAGGGTGCTACCCCTAGCAGTGATTTGACGATAAAAAAAAATTATATATATTTTTATTTTATTTTATGTATTAACTATTATATTCACCACATACTAACATTTTAACATACATATAGTTTTCTTTTTCCTAATCTATCCAAAGATCAATTAAACTATGAGATGTTTTATAAATTAATTTAATTTGATCTATATAGAAATATATGGGACTTCTTGCGGGCAGGGGATCTCACCTGTGGGGTACTAGTCTCGCCTTAGCTCGCCCCAGGTACCCAAGATACGGGCTACTAGGTCGTTGGACTGGATCACGGGGACACCCCTATTGTATATAAAAATAATAATTCTATATTTATATTTAATATTTTGTATTATAGAATATAATATATAATAATAATATAACCTATATATACTATTATATATAATAATAAATATAATTATATTATATATAATTTAATCTATATTTTATAAAATATATAATATATTAATTATTTTTACATTACATAAGGATATAATAATTATTAATTAGTAATTATAAAAAATTATATATATATTTAATAGTTATGTTAAAGAATATAATATATAATAATAATAAATAATATAATTATATATTTATAATTATTTTTTTATTATATAAAATTTAAAATTTACATTATATATTAAATTTACATAGGGTAAAGGATGCCATAACGTTAAACATACTCTAAAACCCTTGCGAAACCTTATTTTCAAGTTGCAACTCGCCAAATTGGAGGAGTGAAAGGTCAATACCAACGAGGAAGAGTTTGGAGGAGTGGAAACCAATAGCAACGAGGAAAGCAATAAAAAGCGGCTAAAAATAGTTGAAAAAATGGGCAAAAAATGATGAATGGTTGAGATTCGTTTAACTATATTGCAACGCCTCTTGAGGCTTTTCAACTATTCATGGGCAAAATGAGTTCATGAAACTCAAATAAAGACACGCCTTTGGTGTAAAAATTGTCAACTCTTATTGAAATATTTTAGGAAGCCTTCTATAGAACAAGTGCCTAATTTATCATGCAATAGTTTTTTCTCATTTCATGAGACCTAAAAATATGTTTGAAACTCCTAAATGAAACTAATATTTAGAAATGTGTAAAATTCTAGTTTCAATTGTGTATGTGTTTTTGTTCAACATTTCCGATCACACTCAATGATCCACCATCACGAAGAGAAGAATCTTACACATTTCTAATTGATGGATTGTGAAAAACTCATACCAACTATAACTAATTTTTAAACAATTAAATAAAACATGATATTAAATCTACCTTTCCTATCAAAGGCTAGAATGTGGGGTGTGATGTCATTCCACCTTTTTTAAAATATAATGTAATACACTTCTTTTATACAAAATATTATCTCAAGTATTCTTTTTGATCAAATTTATGTTTCACAAAATTAAAATTCACTACCAAAAGTTAGAATGCAATTTATGTTCTTCATTCTCTTCACACCAAAAGTTAGAATGTTGGTCAAAGGGCATCTGGTGTAACATCAGAGTCGTTGGTGTACCTAAATGGTGACAAGTTCGAGTCTTCTTCAATAAATAAATAAAAGGTTAGAATGTCAATTTATGTTCCACATTCTCCTCACAGTGAAAAGTACTCTATCAAAATTAGTCAAAAATGTTTTGGTAAAAAAATTGATAGTTTCCTTCCACAAACATTGTATTCATTAAAATAGACCGTAGAAAATTCAAACATGTACATCACAATAAATAAATAAACTTAAATATTGAAGACATTTTATTTTGTCAAATTTATGTTTCACAAAATCAACATTCATTATTAAAAATCCGAAAATTATATTATATTTCACATTCTCCTCCCCAAAAAAATTCTATCAAAATTAATTAAAAACATGCTAATTAAAAAAAGTTGACAATTTTTTCTTCTAGAAATGCCTACTCTATCCACTACAATATAGTGTGGAAAAATTCAAACATATACACAAAATGACTAAGGAAGGTAGGTTTATAACATGCATTTTGGGTATATGTTTGAATTTTTCCACACTATATTGTAGTGGATAGAGTAGGCATTTCTAGAAGAAAAAACTGTCAACTTTTTTTAATTAGCACGTTTTTAATTAATTTTGATAGAATTTTTTTGGGGAGGAGAATGTGAAATATAATATAATTTTCCGATTTTTAATAATGAATGTTGATTTTGTGAAACATAAATTTGACAAAATAAAATGTCTTCAATATTTAAGTTTATTTATTTATTGTGATGTACATGTTTGAATTTTCTACGGTCTATTTTAATGAATACAATGTTTGTGGAAGGAAATTGTCAAATTTTTTTACCAAAACATTTTTGACTAATTTTGATAGAGTACTTTTCACTGTGAGGAGAATGTGGAACATAAATTGACATTCTAAGAATTTTTCCACACTATATTGTAGTGGATAGAGTAGGCATTTCTAGAAGAAAAAATTGTTGACTTTTTTTAATTAGCACGTTTTTAATTAATTTTGATAGAATTTTTTTGGGGAGGAGAATGTGAAATATAATATAATTTTTGGATTTTTAATAATGAATGTTGATTTTGTGAAACATAAATTTGACAAAATAAAATGTCTTCAATATTTAAGTTTATTTATTTATTGTGATGTACATGTTTGAATTTTCTACGGTCTATTTTAATGAATACAATGTTTGTGGAAGGAAATTGTCAATTTTTTTTACCAAAACATTTTTGACTAATTTTGATAGAGTACTTTTCACTGTGAGGAGAATGTGGAACATAAATTGACATTCTAACCTTTTATTTATTTATTGAAGGTAGGTTTTGCAAATGGGGTAACAACTCAAGCGAGCTTAACCTTGGAGAAAACTCCCTGGTTAAGCACGCTTGAGCTGGAGCAGTACCGAGATGGGTGATCTCCCGGGATGAACCAGTGTTTCACCTCTGTGAGCATCACCTAGATGCAATGAGTGCTAAGTGGACCATTCACTATCATGAGAGATGGGTTCTTGTGAACCACTACTCATGAAACATGGGTCAATGAGTTTGACTCGAAACTACACGGTTGAATCCTGATAGCAATATCATAATTTGACACTGTGGAAAAATACCTCCTACTTATCAATTGATGAAAGGGGCTCTATAATGGTTCATAAGGCACAACACTTGCTGAAGGTTTTGCAAATGGGGTAACAACTCAGCGGGCCTTGGAAAAACTCACAGTTAAACAAATAGAGATGGGTGACCTCGGGGCCGGACCGATTACTTCTTGAGCATCACCTAGATGCAATGAGTGCTAAGTGGACCATTCGCTATCATGAGAGATGGGTTCTTGTGAACCACTACTCATGAAACATGGGTCAATGAGTTTGACTCGAAACTACATGGTTGAATCCTGATAGCAATATCATAATGCACTTTTATTTCAACGTATGTTCTTCCAAAATTGCGTAGATCAAAATGGAATCGGAATATTTCATTTAAAGTAATGACGGTGCAAAGCTTTTCACGTCGTGGGAAAAAATTAAGAAGAAAAAATGCCACGCACGCTGTCAACGAACGGAATTGCCGTCGATTTTCAGAATTGGTAATGCTTTGAAAAGAATAATCAGTTTGGTGACGAGTAATTGTTTTGTTTTAGGGAAATAAATCACAGCTTACTATATTATATTAACTTATAATATTATAAGTTTGATGTGGTTTTTGATGTAAGGTGAAAAAAATTAAATGAAGATAAAGACAAAGAGATTTAGAAATAATAATTGTGAATTAAATTTATGGTAATTTTTTTTAATTAATTGTTTATAGTTAAAAGGTCAAAATATGACATAGATATGATAGGTATATAAAGATGGCTATTAGTGATTGGCGTAGGAAAGTCAATGCATAGTTTTAAAACTCATGTCTTGAATGGTATGGTGCATAGTTTGAATATAATAGAGGGTGTTTTGCTAAATTTTTCTTTGATCATGCAAAAGAAGAAACAATAGCTTGTAGTGTGACATAGTTGATAGTGATAGAATGGAGACATTTGGTAAGATTGTTTTGATTGACTTCTAGTCGAGATATTTACTCTTTGTTGTGGTTTAATGAAGTAGCAAGTTGCTTGTTTGCAATAAAAGCATCTTGCGTCATGGTAGATAATACACGTACTTGAAAATGAATGTCATTGTAAAGCAATTGAATTGTAATTTTTGAATGAGAAACTATGATAATTGGTCATAGATGAGTGATGATAACTTGGCATAAAGATTCAGTGACAACACTACTATGATTATCAATACTCAATAGAGCAATTTTCTAAGCAAAAGGAGGTTTAAGCTACCTAGGAAGATAATGAGAACCAAGTTCCAATGGTAACATGTGAACTTGCAATCCCAAAATATTTTTACTATGCTTAAGATAAAGTTAGAAAGGATAGTGTGTAAGCTATACTTGAAGAAATTCAATCCAATACTAACTAGAAGTTTAATGAAATGGCTTCTAAAGAAATGGGAAGACAGGTCCATTTCTAACCATCTCCTACAATCACCTAGTATTTTGTCATATTCTAGTCATAACCCATTCCCATTTCCTAGTCACCTTTCAAATTCTCCTTTCATTACCCATCCTTACTAAAATAATATCTCCAAATATTCCATTTTTTATTAAAGAATTAAAATCTATTTTATTACCCATTTATCCATTCCAAACAATAATACCCGTTATCTATTTCTAATAAATGAAAAAAATCCAAAAACTCCAGGCAATATTCCCTTGTAATCCCCCTCATTATTGAAAGGAAGCAAGGTATGCATAAACGCTTTCCAATGCTGATCTAAGAGGAGAGATGTACAATTTTAATTCTTTTACAGTTACAATATGAGATGCACAATAGGAAAATTATTACAACAACAACACATGCAAGTAAAATAAGCTCACAACACAAGATATATCGTGTGGAAAACCCTTTCAAGAGAAAAACCCCACACTCCAAAACTTGCACAATGTATTATAAAATCTTGAAGGTGATTACAACACACTTGCAATGCAAGTTCTTTAGGAGTATACATGAGTGTTGAATTTTGGAGTAATTCTGACAACATAACAATACTTGCAAACACAACGTACTAAATCCACTCCAAGACACCCAATTTATAGAGAATATAAGCATGAAGGTAGCTTCTAGAACAAGCTACAAGAGATGGGCGTCCAAATCCATGTGACACATTTTTCAAACAGATATTTGACTCCTATGACACTTCTCACATGATTCCTAACCCCCCTTACATGCCTCCATACTTGGGTGCCCCAAATTTTCCCCTAATAGGTATGACAAATGCCTTACAATGTCATAGAATCTGTCATATGTGACAAGTCTTACAGCTAGAAGAGAATTTGTCATAACTGACTAAATATAGAAGATGTCTCTTACATTCTCTTACAACCTGTCATAGGTTAAACTTGGACACCTACCATCCCCATGCAAAGATGTCTTCCAACACTTGTCCAACCTATCATAGAATTTGGCTCTTACACGTCATAAGATCGTCATAGGAATTTGTCATAAGAATTTGTCATACTTTGTCATAGAATCCCTCAAAGATGCTGACACATGTTAAGGTAAGATTGATGCAGTGGTGTTAAGGTAAGATAATGTAGTGGTCTTGCTATGATTGATGCATCCAAATATTTGTTTCAAGACAAGGTATGACAGAGTGTCATGACAAGGGGTTTGTTGCTCAACCAAAGTATGACATAGTTGCTTGCTTCATGAAAAGTGATATCGATAGGTATTTTTTAGAACATGGTAAAGATAAGGTATGCTTCAACAATGCTTCATTTCTCCATAACAAAGGATATTGTTGATCTCAAAGATACTTTTTCATTCAAAGGAAAAAGCACATAATTGCTTAATATATTGCCATGGCATTGGTTGCTTGGTATATTGCTTGGTGTATTGCTTAATACTTCCAAAAGAGGCACAATATTATATGGTTGAGAAAAAGACATTCATGTTCATTAGGCATTCATGCTCATTGGTGTTAGGGTTTCTTGTTTGAGTCCTTACTTTCAAACCCTAATAATTAGGTCTTTATGTTTAAAAGTGTTCAGTAATTTTTGCTTTTTGGTCTAAAGGCTTGTTTAATTGGTGTTGTAAGTTAATGCTTTTTAAGTGACCTGCTTGAAGGGTTTCAAACATTCATCAACTGACCCTCTCTTCCTAGTTAACTGACTTAGCAAGTTAAGTCTTTATGTTTCACCATTCAAAAGGAAATCGATGGCTATCATTTAATTGTTTGTTTGGTGGGTTATAAGAATCAAGGGTCTATATGAGATGACTATAATGTATTGAAGTTTATCTTATCATTTTTTGTGTGTGTCAAGGGTATAGAGAAGAAGTTTTTGAACAATAGATATCTTTCAAATGTAATCTCTTCTCTGCACAGACCTATGTGATCTATGAATGATTACAAATGCTTTTGAATTTGAGGGGAGTCTATAACAGTATGCATATGCTCTAAACAAGAAGATGAATAAAGAGTTGTTTATTTGAGTAAGGTTTGTCATTGTAAGAGAAATTCATTGTCTTATATTTTTTTTCATTCAAAGAAACATAGATAGAGCAGTGGAGTGGTTTGAAACAAAGTAGTTCTTTGTGTTTATTCCTTCTAAAACTGAGAAAAGTGTTGTAGAGTTGTCAGTGAGACAGGTTGTTAATCTAAACCAACGAGAGGTTTGTCAGTGAGACATTAAATGCAACCAATGAGGCTTGTAGATTTCTAGTGAGGCATATTGTAGCTAGTGAGTCTCGTTGTTAGCCAGTGAGGCACACAACTTGAAACTGTTAAGGTTTTGACCAATGAGGTCTAATGAAGCTTATGTTCAGAGTTGTTTTTCACCCTTTTAGGATTTTCCACTCATAAACCTAGCGTCATGTCTTCTCTTTGCGGTTTCTTATATTGTTCTTGATTAGATATCTTTGTTCAAGTTTGATATTCTAATTTGCATGTTATTTGTGATTCTCTCCACATTTAGTATCTATAATGATTGAGGTGTCTCAATGGGTTGCTTTGAATCAGAAAAGTGATTTTAGTATTGAAATTTAATTTGTAATTAGACCACTGATTCACCCCCATCTTAGTGATCCTATACTCCAACAATTGGTATCAAAGCCAAAGGTGTTGGGTTCGAATCCCCTCAAGCTAAGGGGAAGATTGTTGGAAAATGGTTAATGCTCCCCTCAGGATTTGTGACATGGACTAACCGCCTCTCGTGGATCTGTTAACTTTAGCGGTTGTATCGGGCATTAACAGGCCAACCTTTTGGTGCAACGATAACTATGGGGCAAACAATCCATGTCACATCCTATGCCACCTCCCAATATGCTGACAACTCACTGTGCCAAGTCACATAAGGTGAAAAACTAATATGAGCAAGAAAATATAATATAAGCATTAATAAATTAATATTTTAATGCTAGGAAATTGCAAAGGTTGAGACACCTTAATTCCCAAAATATCCAGGCAATATTCCATTGTAATCCCCCTCATTATGCCATCTCTATTTTTACCCTATGCACACCTATTTATCCAAAATAAATAACTAATTGGAGGTAATTATCCTCACCCATTTGTAACCCCCATGACTATTATTAGCTAGTCAAGATCCCCCACTTCCTCTCATTCAATCTTATTCGTTCATCAATATTGAATGTCCACCATTCATGTTCCCTCTCTAGTTATATAAATCAACTCTTGCATCCATCATTTCAATTAGGATTAGGATTCAATTAGGGTTAGGGTTAGGGTAAATTATAACTATCTCACATATATAAGTTTTAGGTTAGAGCTAGGATAATGATTTAATTAGGTTAGGGTTAGGATTTTATTAGTTTTATAATTTAATTAGGGCTATGATTAAGGTTAGGCTAGGGTTAGGGTTAGGTTAGGATTAGGGTTATCATTGTATAATCAAGCTTGGGATTAGGGTTAGGGTTCAATTAGGACTAGGATTTGATTAGGATTAAGGTTAGGGTTAGGGTCAAATTTTTGTTAGGGTTAAGGTTAGGGTTCAATTAGGGTTAAAATTAGGCTTAAATTAGGGTTGCATTTCAATTAGAGTTATGATTAAGTTAGAGTTCAACTATGGTTACAATTAGGATTAGTATTATCATACAATTAGGGTTAAGGTTAAGGTTCAACTAGGGTTACGATTATGGTTACAATTAGGGTTCAAATAGGGCTAGAGTAAGGGTTATAGTTTAATTAAGATTATGTTTAGGGTTTAATTAAAGTTGGGCTTAGAACTTAATTATATTAAGGTTCAATTAGGGTTATAGTTATGGTAAATTATAACTATCTCACCTTAATTTGGGGTTAGAGCTAGGATCAAGATTTAATAAACATTAGGGTTAAGGTTAGGGGTAGGGTTTAATTAAGCTTATGGCTCAATTAGGGAACTAGGGTTAATCTTAGGCTTTAGGGTTAGGGTTAAGTTTAGATTAGGATTAGGGTTATCATTCTAGGATAAAGTTTGGGATTAGGTTTAAGGTTCATTCAGGGTAGGATAATTATGATTAGGGTTAGGGTTATGGTTAGTATCAGTGTTTAATTAGAGTTAAAGTTAGCATTAATATTCAAATAGGGTTAGGGATATGATTCTATGATAAAGTATGAGGTTAGAGTTAGGGTTAGGGTTAAAATTTAATCATACTTAGTACTTAATTATAATTAGGGTTAGTATTAGAGTTTAATTATGGTTAGATTTTACTTAGGGTTGGAGTTATGGATTAACTAGGGTTACTATTAGAATACAACAAGGTTTAGTGTTCAATTATAATTAGGGTTAGGGTATAATTTGGGTCAAGGTTTAGTAAGGGTTAGGTTTAATGTAAGGGTTCAATTAGTGTTATAGGTTAACTAGGACTAGGGTTCACATACAAATAGGGTTAGTCTTCAATTACAATCAGAGTTAGTGTTCAAAATGGGTTACCTTTTAGTAAGGGTTAGGGTTTACTTAAGGTTAGGGTTATGGTTCAATTGGAGTTATAGTTATAATTAGGGTTTCCATTAGAATTAAGGTTGCCATGAGAATTAGGGTTAGTCTTAAAATAAGGATTACAAATAACATTAGAATTATGGTTAGGGTTAGAATTATAGTTAAGATTATAGTTAGGGTTAGAAAATTAGGATAAGGGTTATGATTATAATTACAACCCTAACCTTAATCATAACCTTAACTCTAAACCTAAAATTAACACTAACCTTAAGCCTAATCTCTAACCCTAACACTAACCCTAAATCTAAACCTAAAAATAACACTAACCCTAAGCCTAACCCTAATCGCTAACCTTAAACCTAACCCTAATCTCTAACCTTAACCCTAAAATTAATGCTAACCCTAACCCTAACCCTAACCCCAATAGTAACGTTAACCCCAACCTTAAAGCTAATTCTATATCTAACCCTAACTATAACCTTAACCCTAACCTTGATCATAATTTTATCTCTAATCCTAACCCTAATCCTAATTATGATGATAACCCCAACCCTAATTCTAATTCTATCTCTAATCATAATCAAAATCCTAACCCTAACCTTAACTCCAATATTAATGCTAACCAAACCCTGATATCTAACCCTAACCCTAACCATAATAGTAACATTAACCCCTAACCTTGACTCTAATTCTATCTCTAACACTAACCCTTACCTTACCCGTACCCTTGATCCTAATTTTATCTATAATCCTAACCTTGACCCTAATTTTGATGATAACCCCAACCCTAATTCTAATTATATCTCTAATCATGATCATAATCCTAACCTTAATCTTAATACGCTAACCCAACCATAATCCTAATTTTAACCCCAATTATAATCTCTAGCCCTAACTCTAACCCTAATCCTAACCCTCACCCAATTTATAAACCTAATGCT
Organism: Sequoia sempervirens; assembly: GCA_007258455.2. Taxonomy (NCBI): domain Eukaryota; kingdom Viridiplantae; phylum Streptophyta; class Pinopsida; order Cupressales; family Cupressaceae; genus Sequoia; species Sequoia sempervirens. The sequence continues at coordinate 144,440 of VDFB02359220.1, forward strand.
AATATTTATTTCTTACATGTGTTGTGAATGCTACTAGCATATATATATATATATATATATATATATATATATAGAAACACAAAGAGATATCCTTCTTGAGGTGTCTATTGCACTTTTATGTGAGTGATTGATTAAAAAATAGATATCTCTCGGTAATTATATATATATTATTAATAAATAATATATATATGCTAGTGTAATACACTTCTTTATACAAAATATTATCTAATGTATTCTATTTGGGCAAATTTATGTTTCACAAAATTAAAATTCACTACCAAAAGTTAGAATGTCAATTTATGTTCCACATTCTCCTCACACCAAAAGTTGAATGTAAATTTAAGTTCCACATTCTCCTCACTTTGAAAAGTACTCTTACAAAAATTAGTCAAAAATGTTTTGGTACAAAAAAATTTGACAATTTCCTTCCACAAACATTGTATTGATTATAATAGACCGTAGAAAAATCCAAACCTGCACATAAGCACAAATATTGAAGACATTTATTTTGTCAAATTTATGTTTCACAAAATCAACATTCATTATTAAAAATCCAAAAATTAAATTATATTTCACATTCTCCTTCCAAAAAAAATTTCTATCAAAATTAATTAAAAACGTGGTAATTAAAAAAATTGACAAAATTTTCTTCTAGAAACACTCTATCCAATACAATATAGTGTGGAAAAATTCAAACATATACACCACCATTAAAAAAGCACAAAATGACAAGGAAGTTAGGTTAATAACATGGCACTTTTTTTTCAACGTATGTTCTTCCAAATAAAATAAAATGTTCGCGTAGATCAAAATGGAATCAGAATATTTCATTAAAGTAATGACGGTGCGAGGCTTTTCACGTCGTCGGAAAAAATCAAGAAAAAATGCCACGTAGGCCGTCAACGGACGGAATTGCCGTTGATCTTTGGAATCGGTGTTTTGTTCCGTTAAGACTCTTGGAGTTGGTAATGCTTTGAAAAGAATAATCAGCTTACTATATTAGACTAACTTATAAGTTTGATGTGGTTGTTTTTGAAGGGGAAAATAATTTAAATGAAGATAAAGACAAAGAGATTTAGAAATAATAATTGTGAATTAAATTTATGTTAATTTTTCTTTTAATTAATTGTTTATGGTTAAAAGGTGAAAATGATCAAAATGTTTTATGTATGACAAAATACGATGTAGATATGATAGATATATAAAGATCAAAGACTTTTAGTAATTTGTGTAGGCAAGTCAACACATAGTTTTAAAACTCATGTCTTTGAATGGTATGGTGCATAGTTTGAATAAAAGGGAGAATTTTTCTTGATTATGTAAAAGAAGAAACAATAGCTTGTAGTGCTGATAGTGATAGAATGGAGACACTTGGTAAGATTGTTTTGATTGAATTTTAGCCGAAATATTTACTCTTTGTTGTGGTTTAATGAAGTAGCAAGTTGCTTGTTTGGGATAAAAGTGTCTTGCATCATGGTAGATAATACATGTACTTGAAAATGAATGTCATTGTAAAGTAATTGAATCATATTTTTTGACTGAGAAACTATGGTAATTGGACATATATAAGTGCCAATAACTTGGCATAAAAATTCAATGACAACACTATTATGATTCTTAATTATCAATGGATCAATTTTCTAAGCCAAACGAGTTTTAAGCTAGTTGGGAAGATTATGAGAACCAAGTTCCAATAGTAACATGAAAACTTGAAGTCCCAAAATATGTCTAGTATGCTCAAGATGAAGTTAGAAAGAATAGTGCATAAGCTATACTTTAAGAAATTCAATCCAATACCAACTAGAAGTTTAATGAAATGGCTTCCGAAGACACCCATTTCTAACCATCTCCTAACATCACCTACTATCTTGTCATATTCTAGTCATAACCCATTCCCATTTCCTAGCCCCCTTTCAAATTCTCCTTTCATTACCCATCCTTATTAAAATATCTCCAAATATTCCATTTTCTAAATTAAATGATTAAAATCTATTTTATTACCCATTTATCCATTCCAAATAATAATAATACCCATTATCTATTTCTAATAAATGAAAAAATCCAAAATATCTAGTCAAGATTCCCTTGTAACCCCTCATTATGCTATCTCTATTTTTACCCTATGCACACCTATTTATCCAAATTATCCTCACCTATTTGTAACCCCCATGACTATTCTTAGCTAGTCAAGGTTCCCCACTTTCTCTCATTCAATCTTATCCATTAACCTTGACTATTCTTAGCTAGTCAAGGTTCCCCTCTCTAGTTATAAAAATCAACTCTTGCATCCATCATTTCAAGGCTTTTCAAATGATCATTTTGCTAGTGCATGTTGCTGATTTGGGCAACCTACATTCCATCTAAGAGTAGATCTATGGTATCACAATAGAGGTTCAAACTATGATTTCATTTTGTATTTTTGTTTTGTTTAGCTTTCATTGTTTCTCTATTTGAGTGTAGTCTTTATTTGAGTTTCTAGGTTTATAAATTGATCTAACTTGGTTTTAAAGCTTAGATTGTGGGTCTACAACTTCCAAGAAAGCATTAGTTGGCAATAACTTTGGAATTCTAAATGTGGGCTCAAATAAGTTTGGCCCAAAAGAAGTAATTATAAGTGCATTTCCATTTGATATTAAGGTGAGGAGAAAGGGAAAAGCCAAGAAACAACCAAAGGTAAATTTATTTTAGGAGGATCAACGAGAAGTGCTTCAAAAAAGTGAATGTCACTCTTTCAAAAAGTATTAAGGAGTGACGTTTGAGAGCTTTATGTTGAGGCTAAGAGGAACTAATGAGATGACTATTTATCAATAATGGGGCTTTCCTTGAAAGTGGACTTGAATTTATTTTGAAGATCACAAGGAGCTCACTAAAACTTATGAAACACCTAAAGGTCACTAGATTGATGAATGTATTTTTTAAGATGAAAATATCTTAAGAAGAATAAATTATAGCAAAGTCTTGTTAATTTGGATGAGATGGTTTCTTCAAAAGATATTAAGAGTAGGTGGATTCCATTGAGTTTCACCTCTTGGAGAATAATCACATCCAATTTACACTTGGAAAGAGTTTCTTTAACATAATAAATTTTATTAGGGAGATTCATACCTTGTACATTGCATGATAATAGCTAGAGAAAATTATTTAGAAATAGTAGGTGAATATTTGTGATCATACCTGCTAAAGTCTAATAGTGGTTGGGAAGTGCCATTGTTGTTTTAAAACCTTAAAAAAGTAAAAATTCCATATAGGGAGAGTGGTAATAGTACTAGGGTGAGGATCGAGGAGAGGGTGATGTATGGGAAACTGGTTGAAGATATTAAGTGTCGAGGGAGGGAGAACAACCTTGAGGATGAAAAGAAGTGTGGGTTGAGGGGGGAGAGGCCATAGTTTCCTTACATTTTATTACCACCTACCATTAATTAAAAAGCATATCTTTATAATAAGAAGCAATTAAGTAAGGGTAGTAGGGGTTGAGAATGTTGGATGGGATAGCGAGAACCAAAAAAGGAGGCACATTTTGAGAGATGACAAGAGGGGGGTGCATCAAATAGGATCTATTAGAGGTTTAACCATTTGAGGGTTGTTGAGGCAAAGAGAACATATGGCTAAATAGAGTAGAGGGAGAAGGGAGAGATGATGAATTAAGTTTTTAAACAAGAAAGTCTCAAATGCAATATTTTTTTCTAAGAAAATATAAGTAGGCATTGCATTTTTTAAGATACATCAATGGCTAGAAAAATTCAAAATTAGATCAAACAAACCTAATTGAATCTAGTGATAACTGAGAAAGATCAAATTCTACACATGCTTAAAGTTGCACCCTAATAATGGAAAATTCATTTGTGTTGTGTTTACACCAAATAACCCTAGCTAGATGTGCCATGATGTCATGTAAAATAATTAGAAGATAAGATTTTAGAATAAGAATCTAACATGTACATGTGGTATTTGGACAACTAGTTGAAATGTTCTCTATCCAAATTTAAAATTTCTCTTATAAAAATGAACCCTATCTATAAAATTTAAAAACATGTGTACAAAAATGAATTGCAATCTATTAGATGCTTGAAATCTATAAGCCTAATTGATATAAATATGTTTGAAGAACTTAGGTTGCGTTGACAAACACCTTTGTGAGTTTTTCTAAGGGACAACCTTCTCATTTTGTCAGACTCTTGGACTCTAACTTAATAATATTGGAACAAAGATTAAAGACACAAATAACCTCGCAATATTTCCTACTCTATTATAAAGGATGTAGATGCTAATGTAAGCAAGTTATGCTTCAACGGTCTCTTAAATTTATTTAAAACTAATTTATATCTTAATGATGATCATGGGTCCCTAAAATTGAGTTAGAGTTATTTTCTTTTTATTCAACATGCTAGTACACAAATTAACATTTCACATTCATGTCGACAAGTAATGAATAGTACGAAGTGAATTGAATTGGGCCTAAATATAAATTTTAAATTAAAAGTTTGAGCCATTCCATGCTTACAAATTTGATCTAGTATAATGAATGAATAAACTAAAAATCAAGACTATTCCCTAGGGATTTGTGCAAATATAACTAATTTAACTTGTTTATGTTGTTTGCTAAATTTTATGCTAAAACATGTCACTTATATATCATTCATTGTATTAGGCATAACCCAATCAAAATGACTCCAAAAAGGAAAAAAATATACTAGGTATACAATTTTCATCCATGTGTATATATTTAAATTAATTTTGACATTAATGAAAATTGTGAAACAAAAGTGACTTATAAGACATTGTATACTATTCAAGTTATTTCCCTTATTAATAAATATTGATAAATACTTCTATAATATTTTTTTTTTTTTACCTTTTAACTATTATTCACGAGTAAGAAAAATAATATATTATAATAGATGTTAATATAGCTAATATTTGGTTGGAAACCATAGACCCAACATCCCCTTCCAACTCACTCCTAACACATAACATGATCAACAACAAAAATTGTTGTTGTACCTCATCCATCAAGTAGGGACCCCCATTTAGAAAACTACATAAATCCATCTCAACTTTCATAACTTTAATTGTATATTGTAAGAGGTAGAAATATTACACACTAACAACATGGTTCCATGTAGCTACTCATGACTTAATTTCTAAAGGTGTAGGTGGTTCCACAATTTTTTGATTAGTAGGTGTATACTTTGAAATAATTTCTTGAAATAATGAAGCAATTATAGTTTAAAATTTGAAAATTCAATTGTTAGTTGAGAAAAGAAAGAAAAAGAAAGGTTGTTTTATATTTCATGACGTTAGACAACTTAGCTTATAGATGGCTTATAACATATGGGACTATTTCATACTCCCATCATGCAAAATACACATAATTATGATTTAACACAAGACACACATACCCTACCTCTTATAAAGTTTGAACTTATGACCTTTCTTTTAAAACACATAATTTGCACCAATAAATAAACTTTTAAAATAAATCACAACAACATATTAAAAATCTCCTAATACATTTGAGTCATTGGATTTAGCATAAAAGAAAGTCTTAAAAGGGAGATCCTCCAAGTATTTAAAACTATAATATTATAATAATGAATATTAGGTTTGTCTTTTTCTATAAGCATGCACAAAATCAAGCTAAATCTAAATAGATTTGTTGGGACTTATGCTATAGAGAAGCATTATTTATTGGGAACTATGATTTGTAAATATATATATTTTTTAATGAGAAGTCTTTGCCAATGTGTAGTTTCCATGATTTCTTGACAAATTTGTTCGTCATAAATTCATCATTTCTAGGAAATATTTGGTGGAATCTATGTGGAACTATTGATTGTTTAGAGCTTCAATAATTATAATCTTAGTAGTCAAAATAATTTATAATTTATAATTTTATTTTACATATTTATATAGTGAATTATAATATTACAAAGAGGTATATGTTTAAATTAATGGTTATTTTTTGGTTAAGTTATAATGAGAAATGCAATTTAGTCTATTAAAATTATTAAGATATTAAATATAATTTAAACATTTAAATTAAAATTCATCTTTTTATTCAATTATTAAAATAGAGATCCAATCCATCAAAATTATTTAGAGATCAAATCATATCTTCAAATCATTTTAATCTTGATAAATGATACAATAAAAAATATGTCATGATCCTCATCAATTAATTGTAACCATTCAACTACAAATTTTCATTCATACTCTAACACATTTTTTTTTTAATAAAATAACAAGATTATAATTTGTAAATAATACATAATATTGATGATTGCAAACAACTTTGAACAATATAGTACTAAGTCTCAAATTTTAAATAATAAAAATATCTTTTTAATTTTAAAAATTCAATTGCTTAAAGAATCTTTAAAACATACATATATTGGACCGATATGTTCTTTAATATAGTGGTCTCAACTCATTTAATAATGATCCCACTTCATAAGAATCTTTCTTTAGGTTTTTAGCATGTTATTCCCTATTGTCCAGTGTATTTATCTTTATGCTTTAATTTGTTTGCATTCTCTTTAGCCCAAAATGAGTATATCTCTTCTTTTTTTAATTATTATATGTGAAGTTTATTCCAAGGAGTAAATTATTGTATGCATTGTTTCTATTATCTTAACTTTATTGAGTAATGGATTTTTTTGAATTAAAATTTGGGAAAAATATTTTTGTTCAACAAAGTTATTTTTTTACTAGTGAATTATAGATTGATATATAAAAATAAAATAATTTATTTGATAAATTGTCAATTGATTTGAAAAAATAAAATAATTTATTGGATGAATTATTGATAGATTTAAAAATATCACATAATGTAAATGGTGGATTATTGATGGTTTAAATATATTACATAATGTAAATGTCATATTATTGACATTTAAAAATATTGCATGATTTAAATGACAAATTATTTTAATGCAAACGGGTAAATATTAATTTATTTAGTGAGTATATCTCTTCTCATTGCTAGTTATCTAAAGGTCGTTGCATCTTGAGAGATAAATCATACCAATTTTATATTGGGGAAATAATTCTAGGAATTAAGCATCAATTGTTTGATTTATTTAGACCAAGGGTTATAGTAGCTTGTACTCAATACTATTAATATACAATGTCATTAGGTGGTTGGACCATAGTCACATATTTTTTTATTTATATATTTGTTTAGAAAATTTTGCATTGTTTGATAAATAATGATGATTGGTTGAAGGTGTATTCTTAGAGAAATTTGATTCACATATTTTTTAGGATATTTTTATAATTCATCAATAATAATAAAATATAGAGCATTTAAAAATATTTGTACATTATTAATTTATTCCTCCACATTTCATTATCTTGTTGGAAAATCATAACATATTATGGTGGCATAGTGCAAAGCTTCCAATTAGCAAATCATGCACACAAAACATTTATTGCAACAAAATAAAAATTAACATTTCAAATCTTGAAGAGACCTTAGAGAATTTATTTATGGGACCTTAGAGAATTTATTGATGGTATGGATTTATTTAATGTTTAGGAACAAATACTAGATACAAAAATCAATCCAAATTGAAACCAAGGAAGCATTAACACCAATAATATGAAACCACCCATAATTCTAACAAGGGAGAGGGATGACAAATCCACTGAAGTTGTGTATCATAATGTAGTGCATGAAGGAGAAGAAACAACATCTGAATATGCACAAGATAACACTTGCAACTGAAAAAGGCTCTGCAAATCAAGGCACATATGCATGAAGGTAGAAAACATTGTGTTTGCAAATAAAAAGGAACACACAAAAAAACTCCCATGACACTTTATAAAGCAGTGCGAGTACAAAATATGGTACATGATATGCAAAATGTACCCAAAAAGTATACACAAGAGTGGCCCTTATCTTAGTGCATCTAAAAATAAAAAAGTGCATTCAAAAGATGCCTATAATACCCAAAAAGGATAACATGCTAGAAAAACATATAAAATAGCTCAAAAGAAGTCATCTTGGATGCAAATAAAACTATCATTGTCAAAATGTCCAAGTAATCAACTAGAATGTGAAATCATGACAAACTAAATAAAGGCACTTGGGGAAAAATCTAGAAAACATGCATAGATAGCTATGAAGAGATATGAAAGACCTTTACAACATCATACAAATCACAAAAATGGGGGAACTTGCCAAAAGCTATGAGCTTCAAAGAGGAAAATGAACATCTAAATTTGATTGGTGATAAGATGCACCAATAGAAAAATTTGAGAAAAATAATTACATCATTAGAAAGTTCTTAGAACCAACTTTCAAACATTATCTTGTTTTCCAAATTTGGATACTGTATGTCGAAGTTATGCCAAAAATAAAAAATATCTCCTTTAGGGGAAAACTAGGGCTTAGGGGTAGGGTACAATGCTGACAATACACTATCGTCAGCAACAAAATATACTATTGCTTATTGAAATATTTCTTGTATACCAAAAAAAGGGTTAGGTTTCTTATAAAACCACCAAAACACATTGGAACCACTAGCACCATCGAAAAAACCACCTAAGGCTAAAAAACCATCGAAAAAACCTTTAAAATGGTGTTGAAAAACATAGGTACATGGTCAACAATTCTTGGGGCAGTTTTAGAGTTGCTAAGTAGGGAAAATTATTAATGAAAATGTTGAAAATCTTGCCAGTGGATGGATGAGTTGTCACATAGGCGTGAGCAACACGATAATTGAGGTCACTATTGAAAAAAAATGTCTCCTCAATACAAACACAATGGTTCTGTAGTTATTAAAACCTACATGCAATTAGGTGTAGTGGTCAAAACACATTTGCCTATTAAGTGTTGACATTGATGGTGGAGAAAACCCTTGGTGGTAAACAAACTATTATATCTATAAAAAATCTACCACAGAATAATTAAACCCACCATCAAGTGGCAAGCATGTTGGAGTTAAATCCTCAACCTTATAGCTCTCAAGGATCACCTACAATCAAACACCTATATCACACAAAGAGAGAAAAACCAAAGCTATGGAGGTCAATAGTTGATTGATCCAAAAAAAAAAAAATCATTGTGCATTATATAATGAATTACAAATAAAGAATCCTTATAAAAGGAAAATTCATCAAGCACAAATTAACTCTAGAGAAACCATAGGTGAGGATAAAACTAGATCATGACATGTGTCCTCATCCTATGGCTTGAGACACAAAAAAATACATGACCTAAGTAAGCTTAAGTAGCTAGAGTGAAAATGGATCTAATTAATTAAACAATTAATTAGGAAATTCCCCTTTTATTCTAACAAAAATGACCTCTACTAGCATACTTTAGGAACTCATACAAGAAACTCTCATGATTTTAGCTTAAGGATGTCAATGCCTATAGCATTGATTACATCTATCTACCTAATCTATAACTAAGCTTCCTAAATATTTTAACCCCTACCGTCATCTTAACTATGAAGAGCATGTGATGATGCCATTGTATAAGTCAAAATATGCCCACACCCTTGCCTATATCACTACAAATGCAAAAAATAATTATAAACATTGAAAGTAAAAGACATTGAGAGCTTAATTTGTCAAGTGTCCTCTTCTACCATGAGCTTCAATACTTTGTGATTTTAACATCAAAATCATTTTTTTAAATAACCATCTAACTACTCCTTGATAGTGAACATGAAATTAATGCAAACATTTATGACTAATGCCACATTCCATGAAAGTTGATGTCATTCATGATCTTGTATAGTCACTGAATCTCTCACATGCTTCACAATGTTCTCAAATTCCAAAACATCACTTTCATCAACTTTATCATTTATAGAATTTATTTTTTAGCTAACCATTACAATTTTCACAATATTCATTGTTCCATTTCATTCAATAGTTATAATTAATTATTCCTCCATGTAATCACTTTATGAATTCCACATAAGATCAATATCCTATTTATTAAATTGGTGAGCATCCCCATATAAATGTAGAACTTTGTGATATAACCATGACATAACTCAACTCACTTGATCCATCCTATTATTCATATTCATGCATAAACATTCTCAAACTAAGTATACTAATTCATACTATATTTTATGTAGATAAACACATAGCTTTTATATCTCCCTTTTGAACCTCAATTTTGTACCTACAAAGAACTATGATATAGGTTGTGATGATGTTCTAGATCTTACTTGTGTACATTCAAAAAAAAAAATGTAGGTACTCCACATAATCAAGGAATAGGTTTCATCATAGACAAGCAAGCCTAATCTATTGTTGTGGCACATAATATAATATATTTGTATTTTTCCTAAATTTTCATCATAGTATGTGACATAATCATGTAAGTCCATTATGTTCCTTGTTGTACAACTCAAGGATATAGTGTGCTCTGTCCTCAACAAGAGATAGAGAAAAGAGAAAAAGGCCTATGTTGGAATTGTGATTGAAAATGGTCAAGGAGTCATAAGTGTTCTAGTAGTGAGGAAAAGGATGAGGATTAAGAGGGAGAAGTACCTACAAAAGAATCAAACATAAAATTTAAGAATGAATATTCTAAGGAAAAAGAAAGCACTACTATCTCCCTACACGCAGTGAATGAAATAAATGCACCACAAAAACTCAAACTAATTGGTAATATAAAAAGAAAAATGTGAAAGTGTTAGTAGATACTGGTAGTACACATAACTTTATTGATAGAATATTAGCTAATGATCTCAATTTTTTTTTTTTATCTAGTCTCTAATTTTCAAGTCATGATAGTTGATGGGAAGCAACTATCTTGTGGTGGCAAATGCCATCATATAAAACTCTCAATGGGAAACTATCTACTAGATTAATAAATGAATTTTATACATATTAGGGGAGTGGATGCAGTTTCAGGTGTGCAATGGCTTAAACAATTAGGAACAATCTCTTTCAATTTTCAAGACTTAACCATGTCTTTTAGAATACATGGGAAAAAAGTATGAAATTTTGGGAATTAAATCACCACCATGTGAAATCATTAGCTCTCATAGGATGGATTAATTATTCAAGAAAGGTTCTTATAATTTATAGGGGCACAATTACATCTTATAGAAGCATGAGATATGATAACTCAGAATCAACCCAAACTTCAAGAGATTATTCAACACCACCAAAAAGTATTTCAAGAATCCAAGGTTGTAACTCTAATTGGAGACCATAATCATGACGTTAAATTAATACCACGAAGAATTATTCATCCCAACAAAAAAAAAAATATTTCCTATGCTTATTCTTAACAAAAGGATGATGGAGAATGTGCTCACATTACAAGAAGATAAACAAAATCACTCACGAAGACAAGTTTCATATTCCTATTGTTAATGAATTAGAAGCAAATAAAACCTATGCAAAACAATTCAAATGTGTCCTTAGGGTGAAACAAGTAGAATACTCAAGAAAATTGGTGTCACTTAAAGGTGTTAAGATGGACCCTAAGAAGAGAGGATTTTTGGGTCTGACAAGATTTATTCATACCTATTATCCTAAAAGAAAAAATTATTTTGGGAAGGTATTAAAGTGAATATCCAAAAATTTGTGGTAGAATGTTTGAAATACCAACAAAATAAATAAGAAATAATAAAGACTCTAGGCCTCGTACAAATATTAAACATTCCAATACAACACCAAACAAAAATATTCACGGAATTCATTATGGGGCTACCAAAGATAAATAATATTGATGTAATTTGGCTTGTTGAAGATAAAATAATTAAGAATGCATATTTTTGTGAACTCTCATATATTTTCCACTAATATTATAGAAAAAATATTCATACAAAATATACCAAAACTTCATGGAATTTCTAAAATCAGATTGGAAAATAGAGCCACCTTAAAATTCCTAATCAAGTGGAAGGATTTGCTAATTGAAGATGCAACATGGAATGGTGAACGATTCATACAAAATATTTTAGAGTTGCTAAGCATTGAGGGCAATGGTTTTCTGAAGGGGAAGGGAATGTTATGATCCTAATATGATATATTCCTAAGTATATATTATATATTCTTAAGGATAAGCACTTGTGGCATGTTTAACCCTAACATATAAATATTAGTTAATACATTAATACTTCTTAATTAGAATGAAGGGGTATGTCCCTACATAGTTTAGCTTATAAATAAGGAAGATAAATCTCTCCCATGTAATCATATCATCAATTATTCAATTCATATCATATTTCCTAATTATTGGAGGTAACCCCCTCGAAATAATCTGCTACAACTATTAATTTTACAAATATTTCCAAGAAATATCATAACAATATATCTTAAATTTTGATCTACACCCTTCCAACAATAATTAGAAAGATGGCTATCTAGGAATAATAACTTCCTAATCAACACTAAAATATACCATAAAATATGCCATTATATTCATTTTAGATCTAAAATATGAATAATGTACACTAATAAAATTATAGCCTAGCTCCAAGGCCTCTTTTACAGGCCTTGGATTAGGGTAGGAGCCTTTTTGTAAGGCAGAGAATTCCCTTCCACAATAAGTTTAAGGATTGAATATAATGGATGTTTAAGGATATATTTCTAGTACTTCACAATGATTTATAGAATTTTAGTTTCTACTCTCTTTTTTAGCATTTAGAATGGATTTTTTCACATGGCACCGATTATCAAGTAGGATAGAGATGACCTTGAATTCTATATTAATTATGAAGTTTATACTTGCAAATGAATTATTTTGAAAGTTCTTGATATCTAACATAATAATTATTGAATGTAAAGTTGATTTCTTACAAAATAATTTCAAAAGTGAAATATTTTATATAAGATCCAATTTATTGAAGGAAATATTCTCTCTTTTTTTGCATGTGATGTTGATAAGAGAAGAATTAGTATCATATTCACACTTTATATTCTCTTTTAATGGAGAGAGGGATTTTGGAGTTTTTATTCAAATTTTTGTATATTTGTTTTACATTGTGTATATAAATGGGAGATTTATTTTTTAATAAATTATGGTAGTTAGTTAATAAAGGAATTTAAGTGATTTTTTTGTCCATAACTAAAACCACTGAAAAGTTATGTAAGCCTCTCAATACACTTGATTTTTTATAAATGATGAAGTGACATTACACAACAAAAAAATGCTAAAATTACTAAATCTTTCAATTGCATTAAATTTTGTACTAAACACACAACATAAATCAAAATTTGATAATCATAAAAACTAAATTCTTGTAGAAGTACTACTATCCATATGTCAAAGAGTAATGTTAGCAACAAACTTATTGATCAATAATTTATCATTAATGGATGGAGAGGCATAGAGCTGTGAACGGGCAAAGGCGAGACTCTAGAGATTTGAAACTTGCAGAGTCTGAAGATAACGATGAGGATGATGGAGAGTCTACGGGTGATCCTCCATGGGTGTCTTGGTTGTGTCGGTGGAGAGAGACGTTTTGGTCCTTGGCTAGAATGCTGGGTGCAAATGTCTAGGCCCTCATCTTGGTTGCATGGGGGACCCCTATTTGGTCTATTGTGACTGTGCTTGGAGTAGAGTGTGAGGTCCTGGCTACCTCTGCTTCTATGGTGGGCTCGACTATTTTGGGGGCATGTGGTTCTTGGTATTTGGATTCTCTAGCCTCTTTCTTGCTGTGGAAGCTTTGGTCTGAGCTTTTTGCTTGGAGGATTGGTGATGTGTTGTGTGGAATTATTAAGGAGTTTTGTTGCTACTCTTCTTGTGATGTCCTTTTGGTGACTATTTCCCAGAAGGTTTTGCTATTGTTACTAATGGTGGAGGCTATGACCTTTGCGCATGTAGGGTTTATCGTTCACTGTGAGGCTACCTTTTGGTTGGTGATGCTACTTTTGGTGTAGGCAGAGGCCTTCATGGTGCAGGGGTTTGTTGGTCCTTGTGAATGTTGGTTACGGGTGATGGTTGAGAACCTATCTATTGTGGCTTGGGGCCCTTGGTTTTTGAAGATTAATCTGATGAAGGGGTTTATTTTTGTTTTTTGGAGTTTTTGTTCTTCATAGTTTTCTTCTGCTGTGAAGTTGTTGAGGTGTGACTTCTAGGTCATGATCCCCCTTTTGGTGATGATGTTTATTCTATTCAAGGGGGTTTATTTTCTTCTGATGATGATTTTTTTGTGTTGGCTGATGGTTTATGTGTACTTTGATCTGTTGGGTTTCAACCATGGCCTTTCTTCTCCTTGCATGCTTCAGTGTCCTTCCTTCTCAAAGTTGGTAATGACTGCCCTCTCTTCTGATGCTCTCTTTTTGTCTCTACAATTAATGTCTTCTATGGAGGTGAAGACTGCTCCCATTGAGGCAGAGCCCTCTTCTATTGAGGGGAAGGTGGTTGTTGTTGATCATATGGAGAGTTATTTTCTTATCTGGTTGTTCCTATCGAGGGGGAGCTTGTGTGAGCAGATGAGTGAAGTTGTTGGAGGTTTGGGCTCTCATTTATCCCTCTCCTATAGAGGGGAGCTCCCTCCTTTTGAGGTGGGGTTGGAGTTGGCATTTAAGGTTGGGTGTTGCTGCATGAAGGCTGTTGTGTTTCAGTGCTCCACAGTTTCCCCTATGGAAGTGGGTTTTTTGGAGTTGCTGGTGTTTTTGATTAGGGGCTTGATGGTGATCTCCACTATCAAGAGGACTGTCTCTCTTGGCTCAGGGGTGTTTTATCTGAGCAGCTGGTTTGTTGATGCCTGGCTGATGCAGGCAAGTTCATTGTTTATCTGAATTGGGTTTCTGGTCCTGAATAAAACCATGTTGTAAAAAGGGTTTTAGGCCCTTGCTTGTTTGTATGTTGCAGCATGTGTAGTCATGCTAATATTTTAGAGGTTGTTGTGGGGCTACTGTTGGTATATGAGTTATTTTATATGCAACTTGCTAATCTTGTTCTGGGTTTCGAGATCCCATAAAAACATGTATTTTACCCTTAATCAAAACAAACTTATTGATCAAATTAGTCTTATAAATGGATCTCTCAAAAAAGTCAATTTTTTTTGTACATAATCAACTCTAAACCCTAAGATGTGTGTATGTACATCATAGCAATATTTAAAACTACAAAAGTATGATATAAAAAGAAAAAGAACCAATTACTATACTAGTACTATCATTATCATAAAGTAACCAAAGAAAAATATCATTATCCATGACATGGACAATTACTATACACAAATCCTAAGGCCTTACACCAAATAAGGCCACATTTGATATTGGAAACACTAAAAGTGAAGGGCTAACATCTACAAGTATATCAAAAGAAATATATAAAATGATTTCATCTAGAACCAACATTATCCTTCATCCAATAATCTTAAATGAGAAACAATCACTACACCATTATATGCAAGAAAGAAGAGGGTTGCATATAATTAACATCTTCATAGCAAATGTAGGTGTGCAAGTTTCAACCAACCCTTTACTACATAACAATTCAAATTTCCTATTTCAATGTTTTCTTTATCGTTATGATGGAGAGAATGTTCATTCATAACTAATTTATTGTGTTTATGATATATACACACACACACATATATACATATACATATATAGATACACACACACACACACACACATATATATATGTAGATATATGTAGATATATATGTAGATATATGTAGATACACACACACACTCAACAATAAAAAACCATCACAACAAAAGATTTTTTCTTTTTATTGAGAATTAATAGACTTTTTGTTATTTATAGTATTTGAAAAAACTAAATAATCATTACTTAAAATATATTCTTAGAATAACAACATTTGCGGTTTTAATATTTGCGTAAAATAATATTCTAATTCAATTCTTATGAACTAAAAAAATCAATGAGAAACTCCTCTCAAACTCAACCAACAAAATCTTAACATCACATAAGGAAAAAATAATTGATGATGATAAAATTAAAGACCAATCTCAAAATCTTCCAAAATACTTCTCAAAATATATAAATATATATCACAAATATAATTATAAATCGAATACATTTACTTATAAATAATATTCTATATGTATTAAAATTGTAAATAAAATATTAGAATTAATCCTTCATTCAAACCATACTATAATCAATGCTTGCGCTCTATCTCATTTTATTATTCATTTCTTACAACTTCCACTAGCAAATTTAGTTTTCAAAGTGCTAACCACTCAAGTTAGGTAGTAATGGGTGATGTTGGCCAATTGTTATAAGATTTTATATATAGTATGGTTGGTACACATTATGCTCAATAATACTTATACTTAATATGATCGATCGTTCTCTCTTAATGTACAGACATTAAATTGTTAGTGGAATCCCAAAATATTGAATTTTTTCCGATAGCTAACTGAAAATCCAGAGTATATTATTCTTTAGCTTTAGATTAATATTAAAGCTAGAGGCGGCAAACTCTACCCATACAAATACACTAATGCACTACAAATAACTAGAAGACAAAATGTAAGGAGATAAAGAGCCCCATCCAACTTAATTAAGAATGTGTAATGAAAATGACTTTTTAAAGCAACCCATGCTTGCACATAAATACATATAATATTTTAAACTATAAACATTAAGCTAAATCATTTACTTAACTAGTTAAAAATAGCTAAATTATTTAGCTAACTAGTTAGGAATTGACTCTTTGATTATAAATTATACTACGATTTAAAGGTGTATGCATGTGCACATAGATAAGGATGTTTAAATTTTAAAGGAGGTTATATATATATAGATAGATAGATAGATAGATAGATAGATAGTATTATGGTAATATGATTTGATATCTTTTTGTAGACTCACACAGTATGGAATACAAGATTTTCAAGTATTTTATTTATTATTCAAAATTTAGATCACGAGTCTTTAATTTTATAAGTTTAAGATTGAATTAAATATGATCAAATTTGTCAATGCATTTTTTTGTCAAGAAGAAAAAAAATCTTGATTTTATTATTATCTATAAGCATTGGGTGCATGAATCATCAACCTCTTTCAGCTTTGTGGCAAAGACTAAGAGGTGTCCATTGTATCAAACACCATAATCTATTAACACAATAAATATTATCTTATATAAGGACACATCCCATAGAAAATATTGTTGTTCCTATCCTCACAATATTGTGAATACATGAGGATGGCTAGAAAATGTCCCCAAAATAATCCCCCATGTGAAAAAATTGAAACATTTATAGGACAACAAAAAAATACTAGCAGATGGTTGGCCATCCTTGAGATAGCCAAGGGTTCCTAGATGTCCCCAACTATTTTAGGGATGAGTAGTCATTCGTTATGATCCAACGCTTTAATAAATAAATTTATAAAATAGAAAAGGGTCATGATATGCACTACTTGCTAATGATGGAAGTTATGCTCATTTATTCATGATAGGAGCATCTCTCAAGTAGCACCATTGAATTAATCAATATCATTCATACTAGTATGAATGAATAGCATTAGTACCTTAGAAACCATAAAACATAACAATGTAATTCTAGTATGCCACCATTCTAGTAGCTTCTATCAAGTATAAGCCTTTTTGCAACTATTTATTTCTTCAATGAAAATCCTTTCTACGATTACAAGACATATTTAAAGTGATTAATATTTGAGTGAGTTATGAGTCAATTTAGAGTGTCTCCTTAGAGGCATCGATAAGAGTGTCATCATCATGTACCCTAAAATTAGTGGTAGATATTTTTGTTTAAGTATTAAACTATATTTTATTTCTAACCACTTGCGATTTTATTTAAGATAAAGGTTCACACCTCATGGTGAATATATTTAATACACTACACTTTTATTCTATATGGTTCAACTCTTACATTAACCCAATTACAAAAGACTGATAATCATCCTAATCAGTTTCAAGCCTTCATTTCACTTTTATACAATGTTGATAAGTGTATACAATGGATGACTTAATGTCCCACCTATAATATGCCAAGTGTATGTATTATTAGTTATGATTTTTTATCATAGCCCAAAACCATGAGATTATACATCTAGATTATAGAACATTTGAGTATATAGACCATTTATGTTAAAGCATTTAAGATTTAGATCTTTCTTTGATTTTGGTATTCATTTACTAATATTTGATTGATAAAATACTTTTTATTGGATTGGGCACCAATTAGTCCATCCTCAATTAGTGATATGTCTGTAACCAAATATGATTTAATTATTTGAAGACAATGAATTCAAGAATACACTCAAATATCCTTAATCCATTTACAAATTTTTTACTTTTTCATAAACACTTGTATTATTTCTAAAATAATCTAATCTATAATCTCTAAGATTCTCTAGTATCTCTAATATCTAATATTAATTCTAAAAGTAGTCATCAAATATGAATATAATATCTAATCTATAAGATTATCTTTTGACAAGATTTAATTTTCATAATTTTATGTTTTGATTACAAATATTAATTTGCTTTGTATGTAATGCAAGATCTTTTATTGTGTAAAATTGTTGCTTCTATTTCATATATTCTCTCATATATATTTAGCTATAAAAAATGGATTGTTCTAATTTATCAATACTTTCCTATACATCATAACTTTATAATTCATCCAATATGATAAAATATTAAAATAAATTTCAAGCTTAGTTGTTTAATCCCATATTTCTAGTTTATGGCTTTACATCTCTTAATAATTTTATCACAAGATATCTATTTTCATTAATCGATTTCAAATTAACAATTTTAATTTTTAAATCAAGATTACACACAATAATCATTTTTTAGGGTTTAAGACATTTATTGAACTGCTCTCTTAATATTGATATAAATAGCTTGAAAACCTAATGCATGATTTGAAGAGTTACATTTAACAATAATTAATGACATCATAAACTTGAAACTACATCTTTTTTTTTGAAATTGCAATATATACAAAATATATCTAATGACATATTAGATCAAACGATTATAAATTTGCATAAATTTGTGCTAAATAGATACTCACATGAAGCATTATGCATCATAAGACCCCATCCATAAACTAGAATTACCTTATTATCCAATCCCTAGGTCTCAAGCTTAGAGTTGAATTTCAAGATAGTAATCGATAATTGACAACATACTAAAATACTTAACTTCTAACAACCAATCTAATATATCATTTGCACATAAATTATCTAATACCTAATTAGCTTCAAGAGATGTGTGTTTCAAGCCTTCTACCTTGAACACCAAAACACCTAATTTTAAAAAATATTCATTATCAATATGCAAACCCTATATTAAGTTAAATAATTTGCCTCAAAATAAAAACTCATGAGCTATAAACAACATGCTAATTGCTATAATAGTCATCACAAACTACTATTTATTGATAAACACAATCAACTTACAATATAAATAACTTCAATAATACACAACCTGGAATATTATTATAATTGACTAATAGCAATGCAATAGAGACCGATACTATATTTGACCTTAACAATATCAAATTCCAATAGACCAAAAAAAACAAAATAAAAAACACAACCAACTCAATACCATCAACCTAATACAAATAGGCATACATTCATTTTAGACTTATTATCATGTCATCCTCAACCATTTACTTAGCTTTTGTTGTCCAGTCCTTGTACAAGTTTTGTTGTTTTATTTACAACTGTTCTTGGTAACATCTTTTCTTTATTTAATTAATAATAATAAAAAAACTTCAATCATTTACTATACATTTATAGTTTATTTTTAACATTAGTAGGGGAGAGGGGCCCATAGTGGAGTAGGGTCCAATAGTGGGGATAGAAGTAGTCCTCAGTGGGCCCTATAGTAGAGCATCTTAATATCCAATTGCAAAACACTTTTTATCCATAAAATACACAAATTGACAAATCATGTGATGCCACATTAGTGCACCACTATCAGTCTCACTTTTTTTTTTGGCCCTTTTTAGATACCTCAACAAAAAGCATGATGATGTGGCATCATATTTGATGATGTGGCCCTAAAACGAAATATGGAAGTACGCGAGTTGCCAAATAAATTATTGTACAAAATTGGGATTGATTTGAAATTTTCACATAGAATTATGAGAAATGCAAAGTTAGGGTGCTCCACTATAGGCCCCTCTCCCCTAATCACCATTGAAAAAGAATTTCCCATCAAGAAGCCCCAAGACAAATTGTAAACATCCAATGTGGAGTTGTTGTTGTCATTAACTAATAAAACTACCAAGTGCCCCACTCCATAGGAAGGACAACTGATGGCTTTGCTGCCAATAAATTTTAGTTGTTGGCCATCGATCCTTATAATACCTTTCCAGTGAAAAGGGCACTTTAAACTTTAGGTTAATTTCTTTCATTTTTTTAATTACTCTAAATGAGGCCTGCATCTCAGTACTTGGACAAAACAGCTTGACATAAATGAGTGATTATTGATTATATCTAAGCAAGCACAATTATGCTTGGAATTTCTATAGACAACATAGAGAAGAAGTTATATGATGAATGTTTTATATATGAGAAAATTACAATTTTTATTTTAAATGATGTCTTTTATTATTTAAAAAAAAATGTTTTTTTTTTAATTTTGAAAAATAAATCTTGTCATTTTTGTCATTTCTATCCTGAAAATTTCATAAAATACAGATGAATACAATATAGAAAAAATAAACCATATCTAATTCAATTAAATTAAATAAATTATATAATTTAAACTATCTTATCTAACAAAGATAAAATGTCATTTCCCATCCCCCACTCCAATTTTACATCTCTCGAAATATAACATAGATTTCGCCATAATTATTAGTGTAGCTAGATTGTACCAAGCTTTCTAACATGATCATTATAAATTGTATGATCAGTTGTTGCCTTTTACTTCTTTGTGAAAAGTTGGTTTGCCTTGAAATCCTAGAGTAGAAAGATATGATGGAATCAATCATAAACTACACTAGACTATTACTATGATGTCACAACCAAAGGAAAGGAATGAAATTTTATTAAAATTTCCTCACAAATACAAAGAGAGTGTTGCCATTATGTAACCTAGGAGTTGAGCATGTGTGGAATGCTAACCGAATGCTAGTATCCAAGAGTTTGTACAAATTGAAATGCCACCAACCCAAGAATTTAATGAGTATGAATTGAATGGCTAAACAAGGAATAAGAAAACTTGAGGATAGCAATTTGTTTTTCTCAAGACATGGTAATACAAATGGAATTTTTTATGTTTAATCCATAATGTACAAGACATGGATACTTTATTTAACATGTTAATGTATTGTTCTTTTCTAAAGAGTAGCCAACAAAGACATAGTTTATCCTTTTAAATCCTTTAAGAGAGCATCATAGTACATCTAATATGAAAAGTGATCTAATTTGTGAACTTCGTAGAAAAAAATTAATAGGTTTGAGAGTTCCCCTTCAATCTAATATGAAAAATGATCTAATTTGTGAACTTCATAGAAAAAAAATTAATAGGTTTGTAGTTTTGGATTCCCCTTAAAGAATAATGCAAATTAAAAAAACACATCATTTTGAGGTTGTATGTGAAAGTTATGATTTGCAAAAAAGAAGGATAACATAGTCTGTTTATTTTTTTTTAAAGAATAAAATATTATCTTTATTTACAAATCAACCTTAAAAAAAAATCTTGTAAAAACAATCAATTAAAAAAGAAATGTTATAAAATAAAAAGATTATTGTGCTAAAAAAGGAAGGATAAAAAGAAAATCCAAGCCAAGTGGATATCCTACTCTTGTTTTAATTCTTTCCAAGAGGAGAGACATCATACTTTATTTTTTTCATCGTGGTAAAGTGAAAAATTACAAAAGGAAGAAGAAAGGGTGCACCATGTCTCTTCCATTTCCAAAGAGGAGATGAAAGGTCACACATCTCCTCATTTCCTAAAGCACTGCAACTTTATATATGTATGTAAGCTTGGGTTCAAGTAGTGGATGAAGTTTGTAGATTATTGTATCATTAACTTGGAAGCTATTTGTGAGCATTGTTCTCATATTTTAGTTGTATTGAGATCATTTAGAACTTACTTAAGTGAATGCAACTCATATTTTGGTGAAAGTTTTACCCACAAGGATTTTCTTCACATTATTTCTTGTCTTCATTGTTGTTGTAATTCTCTTGATTTTTTGTTCTTAATTATAAGCTGATTTTGTCCAAGAATTATTCAATTTAATTGCTCTCACAATTTACTCTATCTAGTTTCCATAAGTTGGTGACTCTACGTGAGGAGTATTCTCCCTAGTTTATAAATCAAGTAGTATAAGAGTTAGTCTTTCTTTTGGGAAAGGTGAAATTAGAACCTATTTTTTTCTTTGTGGAGTTTGTGGTGGTTGAGTTGTAGGTGCACAACATAGTGCAAGTGAAATCACATTACCTTGTTGTGAGAGTTATTTCCCAAACAAAGCTATAAGCATGGACAAAGGTGCATCAAGCCTTGAACAAGAAGCAAGGTTCCTCGAGCTAGAGTTCATTATTGCTAAGTTATCTTGATGATTAAGACAATAATGCATCATACTCTTATGGAGAAAATATTCTCATTGGAGAGCAAGGGGATAGTCCACTTTGAAGAAGAGGAAATTTTCCAATGCAAACTAGCTCTTCCATGTAAACCTAAAGATGAATGTAGGAGAATTGAGATCCCATACTTTCAAGGAGATGAGGGTCAGGTAGAACAATGGCTGGAGCAATTGGAGGTATATTTCAAATTGCATTCTTTTAAATTGGAAGAAAAAATTCCTTTGCTAAGTTATGACTAACAAATAATGCTTTGTATTGGTTGGAAAATCTCTTAATTTTGTGGTCATTGGTAAACATGCTCATATCAAATCTTGGGGTAATTTTCAGAAAATTGTTTAGGAGATAATTTAAACCTAGATTTCATGAAAGGGATAAGTGCATGGAGGTAGAGAGAGCAAGTGAAAATACTCATAATCCTTCATCATCCTCAAATACAAGTGGAGTAAAGACCAAGACTAAAACCAAAAAGATAAAGAAGGAAAAATAAAAATTTGCTAGGTATGATGGCCATTGTGAGAAACACGGTCATGAATAATCCTTTTGTTGGAAGTTGCATCCAATGAAAAACCCTCACAAGAATCGTAAGAGTGATAAGAAATCTTCACTTCTCCCTTAAGGATAAAGAGTTTAAATAGATAGATTGCACTTCAAGTTTTGGTGCACTACTATTAAACATTTTTTCTCCATACTCAAGAAATATATTTGTAAATCATATAAATAATTGAAGATAGAGGAGTACCAAGTTCTAGTTCATGGCTTTTTGTGGTGCAAATTTAGATGCCACACATGTTGTTAGTTGGGAAAATCACCTTCATTTGAGCTCCTAGTTTTTGGGGAGATGTGATCCAAATAAGATCTCATTTTTGTAATTCAAAGCATTAAAAACTTAATATGTTTGCAAACCTCTCCCTCTACTTACCTCTTCCTAGATGAAGAGTGGAGATACAAAGAAGTAGAGATGGAGAGAGAGAGAGAGGGAAGGAGTGAGGGAGCGAGAGAGAGAGAGAGAGAGGTAGGGAAGGAGAGAGAGAGAGAAATAGAGATGAGTTAGAGAGAAGTAGAGAGAGGGAGACAAGTGAGATGGAGAGAAGTAGAGAGGGAAGGAGGGAGAGAGAGATGGAGAGAGAGTGGTGAGATAGAGAAGTAGAGAGGAAAAGGGAGAGAGAGAGAGGGGTATGGAGGGAGAGAGGTGTAGAGAGAGTGGTAGGAAGTGATAGAGGGAAGGAGAGATGGAGGAGAGGTAGGAAGGGAGAGAGAGAGATGAGATAGAGAGCAATAGAGAGAGAGAGGGAGAGAAGTAGAGAGAGAGAGAGAGGGAGAGGTAGGGATGGGGATAGATAGAGTGATGGAGAGAGTGGTGAGATAGAGAGAAGTGGAGAGAGAGAGAGGGGGGAGAGAGGGGAGATACAAAGAAGTAGAGAGGAAAGGAGAGAGGAAGGGAGAGGTAGGAAGGGAGAGAGAGAGAGAGAGGGAGAGAGAGAGAGAGAGAGAGAGAGAGAGAGAGAGAGAGAGAGAGAGAGAGAGAGGTGATCAAGAGAGAGAATGGTGAGATAGAGAGAAGTAGAGAGAGAGAGAGAGGTGCAAGAGATAGGTGAGATAGAGAGCAATAGAGAAAGGGATTGATGGATGGATAGGTAAGTAGATAGAGAGATTGATATATATATATATATAGAGAGAGAGAGAGAGATCTTAAGCTTAAGGGAGAGAGGTAGAGAAAGTGATGGAGATAGGGAGAGAGAGAGAGAGAGAGCAAGATGATAGGAGCCTGCTGATTATTGAAGTTTGACCCACTGATTATTGAAATTTGACTAAGTCTGAAAAATTTTAAGATCTTCCAAAATCTAGAATTTGCATTATAACTCTTAGAGATCTTAAACCATTTTCAAACATCTTGAAACTATATAGATGAAATATAACTTAAATTATAGGAAAGTAACTTTCTTATACTTTAAGTTATATTTCATATATATAGTTTCATTAGAAGAGAAGGAGAAAGAGATGATTTGTTTCAAAGAAAAACATAACGCGAATGTATTATAATGCGCTTGGGTTTTTGTTTGCTTTAGAAATTTCTAGGCCTTGCTTATATTTGCCTGGGGCTTCCAACCCAAAAGCTTGGAGTGACTTTTCTATGTCCAAAGATTTTTGTTTATAAATTATAAAAAAAATAAAATAATCTCGAGTGTGCTCTTCATCAGGTTTGCACACGTTTCAATGTCTAGTGAAAAAAACATCATGATAATGTTAAGGTCTCTCTTAGCTATCTAACCATTTAATTTTTTCATGTTTTGAGTATGTTAAGGTTTTCATCTTTAATTTCTTTTGTTAGTGTATCCATTTTTTTGTCAAAAACCAATGTTTGGTATTTTTCATTTTATTTTTTAATTGTTTATCAAAATTTCAAATAAATTACATTTTTAGAAACTAGATTCCATTCTACACATTTGTGAAGCTTTTTTCTGCACTTGCTCAAAGACAAACAAATA
Source organism: Sequoia sempervirens (assembly GCA_007258455.2). Lineage (NCBI taxonomy): Eukaryota > Viridiplantae > Streptophyta > Pinopsida > Cupressales > Cupressaceae > Sequoia > Sequoia sempervirens. Next base: position 169,412 of record VDFB02359220.1, read on the forward strand.
TTAGCATATTAATCCATTTTAAACAAAGCAAACAAAAGTCTTCTTATGAGATATGTAATCATGCTACCTATGCAAACAAGGAAATAAGAAATCAAAGAAACTAAGTGAAAGCATAAGAAAGAAAGATCAAACTCTATTCCATAGTGGGAGTGGTGCTCCTTTGATGTGAAAAGGATGCTCTTTCCCAACCCCTTGATAAGCTTCCAATGATAATGAACAAAATGTGATACAATGCAAGATGAAATGTGCCTATAATAAGAATGCTAAGATTGTGGATCGATTTCAAGTAGAAGTGGCTTTTATTTATAGGTTGAAGGATTGCAGAATGGAGAGATGGGAGGAATGTGGGACTAAAAGAGACCCAATGAGATTGGGACACTTGTCTCAATGCTAATGGGTGAGGATTGAACACATTTTGCATGTGGTTGAAATGTAAGAGGGGTGTAAGAGGCATTAAATGTATGTGGTTGAGATGTTTTGGAGGGGAATTGTTTGGCTAAGAAAGTCAAATAAAGGGAGTCAATGAAGGAATATTCCCTAGAATATGCTTTGAGAGGATAATTGAGGTAATTAATTAATTAAAAGAAACTATTTTCATGTGCAAGTGGGTTAGTTAATTAGGGGCTGATTTAACTCTTGGGGAGTTAAAAGCTACAAAATTTATTAATGATGATTAGAAGGTGATTAAAGTTAATTAATTTAGAATTTAATTAACTTTAAGTGGGTTAGTGAATTTATGATATTTGATTTAAATCATTTGATTTATTTAATAAAATAAGAGGACTTTGAGGATTTAATTAAACATGATGGACATTAGTGAATTAATCTAATAAACCACTTTATTTGATTAATAGAATAATTTGATGATAATTGATCAGAATTAGATGCACTATGTTAGTTAGGATTATTTGCATGTCTACATTTTGCCCCTCTTTGAAGCAATGTACATGCTGTGTTGGTTCAAAGAATAACCTTGCTAAGATCAAAGTTCAATTTTTTTAAATTTTTTGGATGCCCTAGCGAAAAGAAGTACATTGGTACAACATTAAAAAAAAAAATATTTTCGATCAATTTTCAACTTTTTTAGGGGGAGAATGGAAAATTTTCTATTTTTCAAGATGTGTCCACTTTGAAAATTAGTAAAAAATCATATATTCATTAAAAAAATTAGCAAAAAATTGGGGATAAACTACATGGTGCTAATTTCTCACTGAATTGATTTTTAAAATACTAAAAAAAAGAGTTAACATTTTAGGGGGGGTCACACCGGACGCTATGTTATGTTTTTTTGAAAAAACGGGACCAATTTGTGTGGCCCCCCTTTTTGAATCCCTTAATCTCTACCATTTAAAAAAAAAGTATTTTATAAAGTGGATTCAAAGCACTATGACTCTTGTTTCTGTTGCATCTTAATATTTTGAGAGTAACTAGCTTCAATTTCTCATCCAAGGTCAATCTTTCCTAATTTTGGAAAAAAAGTGCCACTTAAGACCTCTTTTTGGTCTCCCATCTTTTTTCACTTACCCTTATTGTAGAACAATTATATTTTGAATTTTTATTTTAATTTATATATCTCTATTTCTCCCTCTCCCTCTTCCTCTCACCTTCAATCTCTCTCTCTCCATCTTCATCTCTATCTCTATCTTCCTCTATATCTCTCTCCACTATTTCTATCTCCTTACCTCTCCCTTAATCTCTCTCTTCCCCCCTCTATCTTTCCCCTCTATCTATCTCTCTATCTCCCCCTCTTTCTATCCTTATCTCTCCATATCTCTCCCCCTCTCCCTATCACTCCCTCTTTCTATATATATCTATACTTCACCTATATCCTCTCTCTATATCTTTCCCTCTCCATCCCTCTCTATCTATTTATATCTCTCCCCCTCTCTATCTTTATCTTCATATCTCTCTCTTACTCTCACATACACACACACTCCCTGTTTCTCCCTCCATATCTCCCTCTACATCTCTATCTCAAACCCTCTTCTTTCCCAAGTTACCTCTCTCTCTCCCTCCCTCCTAGGTTATAGATATATCTCTCCATCTCTCCTTTATATCCCTATCTCTCCTCCATTTTATCCCTATCTCTGCCTCTTTTTATCCCCAAATCTCCCTCTTTCCCTATCACTCTCTTTCTATATCTCTCTACTTATATCTCATCTCCCTATTTCTATCCCTCCCTCTCTATCTATTTATACATATCTTTCTCCCTCTCTATCTCTCTCTCTCTCACTCATACACAAACATTCCTTGTTTCTCCCTTCCTATCTCTATCTCTCCTCTCTCTATCTCTATTTCTATATCTCTCTCTATCACTTTATATTTATATATTTCTCTACCTTTATCTCCCTATCTCTATCTCTTTCCATATCCTTGTATATCTCTCTATACCACCCTCTATTTATAACTCTCCCTCTCTCCATCTCCCTCTATATATTGAGTTCTCTCTCTCTCTCTCTCTCTCTCTCTCTCTCTCCCTTTCTCTCACTTCCTCTATTTCTACCCATCTCTACCTCCCCCACTCTCTCTCCATCTCCTTTTCTATCTCTATATTTTTACATCTCTATCTATTTGTCCTTGCTCTATCTTTATCTCCACCTCTATCTTCCTCTCTTCCCCTTGTCACTAGACATGTCTCCCTCTCTCTATCCATCCATCTCTCTCCCTCTCTCTCCCTCTCCATCTTCCTAGACCTATATATCTATATCTCTTTTCCTCTCTATCTCTATCTCTCCATATTTCTTCTTCCATCTCTCTCTACCCCTATATCTCTCTCTCCCTCTCACTATATATCACTTCACATCTCTTTATTTATCTTTCTATATTTCCCCCTCTCATTCTCTCCCTCTATGTTAGGATTATTTGCATGTCTACATTTTCCCCCTCTTTGAAGCAATGTACCTACTGCATTGGTTCAAAGAATAACCTTGCTGCGATCAAAGTTCAAAAATTTTCTTATTTTTTGGATGCCCTAGCGGAAAGAAGTACATTGGTACAATATTAAAAAAAATGATTTTCAATCGATTATCAATTTTTTTGGGGGAGAATGGCCAAATTTCTATTTTTCAAGATGTGTCCACCTTGAAAATTAGTAAAAAATCATATATTCATTAAAAAAATTACCAAAAAATGGGGATAAACTACATGGTGCTAATTTCTCGTTGAATTGATTTTTAAAATACTAAAAAAAAGTTAACATTTTAGGGGGGATCACACCGGATGCTATGTTATGCTTTTTTGAAAAAACGGGACCAATTTGTGTGGCCCCCCTTTTTGAATCCCTTAATCTCTACCATTTAAAAAAAAAGATTCATAGCACTATGACTCTTGTTTTTGTTGCATCTTAATATTTTGAGAGTAATTATCTTCAATTTCTCATCCAAGGTCAATCTTTCCTAATTTTGGAACAAAGTGCCACTTAAGACCTCTTTTTGGTCCCCCATCTTTTTTCACTTACCCTTATTGTAGAACAATTATATTTTTAATTTTCATTTTAATTTATATATCTCCATTTCTCCCTCTCCCTCTTCCTCTCGCCTTTAATATATATATATATATCTCTCTCTCTCTCTCTCCATCTCCATCTCCATCTCCATCTCCATCTCCATCTCCATCTATCTCTCTCCACTATTTTCTATCTCCTTACCTCTCCCTAAATTTCTCTCCCCCTCTATCTTTCCCCCTCTATCTATCTCTCTATCTCCCCATCTTTCTATCCTTATCTCTCCCTATCTCTCCCCCTCTCCCTATCACTCCCTCTTTCTGTATATATCTATACTTCACCTATATCCTCTCTCTCTATCTGTTTATATCTCTCCCCCTCTCTATCTTTATCTTCATATGTCTCTCTTACTCTCACATACACACACTCCCTGTTTCTCCCTCCCTATCTTCCTCTATATCTCTATCTCAAACCCTCTTCTTTCCCAAGTTATCTCTCTCTCCCTCCCTTCTAGGTTATAGATATATCTCTCCATCTCACCTTTATATCCCTATCTCTCCATTTTATCCCTATCTCTGCCTCTTTTTATCCCTAGATCTCCCTCTTTCCCTATCACTCTCTCTTTCTATATGTCTCTACTTATATCTCATCTCTCTATTTCTCTCCCTCCCTCTCTATCTATTTATAGATATCTTTCTCCCTCTCTCTCTCTCTCTCACTCATACACAAACATTCCTTGTTTCTCCCTTCCTATCTCTATCTCTATCTCTCTATCTTCCCCCTCTCTATCTCTCTATTCCTCTCTTTCTATACATCTTCTCTATTATTTGTCTATATCACCTTCTCTCTCTCTCTCTATTTCTATATATCTCTCTATCAATTTCTATTTATATATTTCTCTACCTCTATCTCCCTATCTCTATCTCTTTCCATATCCTTGTATATCTCTCTATATCACCCTCTATCTATAACTCTCCCTCTCTCCCTCTCCCTCTATATATTGAGTTATCTCTCTCCCCCTCTTTTCTCTCTCTCTCTCTCTCTCTCTCTCTCTCTCTCTCACACACACACACACACACACACACACACACACGCACACACACACACACACACTTCCTCTATTTCTGCCCATCTCTACCTCCCTCACTCCCTCTCTATCCCCTTGTCTATCTCTATATTTTTACATCTCTGTCTATTTTTCCTTGCTCTATCTTTATCTCCACCTCTATCTTCCTCTCTTCCCCTTGTCTCTAGACATCTCTCCCTCTCTCTATCCATCCATCCATCTCTCTCCCTCTCTCTCTCTCTCCATCTTCCTAGACCTATATATCTATATCTCTTTTCCTCTCTATCTCTATCTCTCCATATTTCTTCTTCCATCTCTCTCCACTCCTATATCTCTCTCTCCCTCTCACTATATATCACTTCATATCTCTATATTTATCTTTCTATATCTCCCTCTCATTCTCTCCCTCTATATATTTATATATTCCATATATATATATATATATATATATATATATATATATATATATATATATATATATATATATATATATATATGTCTCCTATCTTTATCTCTCCCTCTCCTCCATCTCCATCTCCATCTATATCCTCCTCTCTTCTCTATCTCCTTACCCCTCTCTCTCCCTCTTTCTATCTCTCTACTCTCTCCCTCCCCCTATCTCTCCCCCCCTCTCCCTCTCTCCCTATTGCAAACATAACATAAGCCTATTGGTAATGGAGGCTTATTATCTTCTTGATTTAGAGGTTTTATTTTAGTTGTGTTTGGATCCCTATAAGTGGAGGCATAGTTGATTTGAAGTTATCATTCTCCATTGAGACCTTTGTTGCACAAAAAACATCATTTTCTAAATGGCCTACTAATTGACCTCATGCATTGCACAAATGTATGCAAAAATAGACCAAAATTCTCCCTAATTGATCTTCAACACCTCTTTGGCATACCCATTGCATACCAAGGTGTGATTGCTAGTATACTACATTGTGGCAAAAATAACTTGGAAAAAATCAACAAACCAAAAGTATAAGATTTTTTGAAAAAACTAGAAAAAATGGGGTACTAGAATCGAATTTAAAAATAATAAAAACATAATATAATAATTATAACATTATAATATTATTATTATAATATTATATAATTTATGGGCGAGGGGCCTAGCTCGATTGGCTAAAGCATCTTGTTGCAGGAAAGAGATCACGAGGTCTAGTCTCCCCCCAAACCCGTGGTACCAGAGGGCGTGTCGCACCAACGCCACTTGTCACATGAAAAAAGTTCACCAAAATTAGGACATGGCAGACAAGGTCAACGCCTTGCTATGCGCCCCTGACTGCACAAGGGCTCGACCCATGGGTCATGGGCCCTTGTGGCTATGCACAACTACAATGGGTACCACAACTCCATGTAGAGCCAATGACCCAAAATAAATTATCGAGCAATCAAAGCAAGTCCGTGAATTTGGCCATGGTGTAGCATTGTAAATCATTTTCTTGAATCTGTGTTTTTCTTTAAACCCTAGCCACATTGCCTTAGTGATTTTTTTGTTGTTTTTAATCTTCTTTTTTTTTAATTTTAATGTGTTTACATGTCAAAAATCTTTGAAAAATGTAGGTCAACAATTTTGTTAAAAATTACGATTTAATAGGGGAAAATTTTGGCAAACCTGATCATTTCCAATTTTTATGATTAATCACAATTTTTTCATGATTTTTGTTTCTATGATATATTGTACTCATTCCATTTTGTATCTAATGAATTCTCTAGTTTTATAGCTCTTCCATTGCTTCTCTCTTGTGTGGAAGGTTGTTTTGGTTGCAAGTGATCATTAGGCTATTGTGGGGTTGATCAACACTTATATGGTATAAGAGCTTTATATTTGTAATTTTCTTCTCTCTTTTTGAAGTGTTTCAACTAAGAGTTTTCATACAATGCATCTTGGTGCAAAATAGACCTTACAATTGAGCTCAAAAGGCCCAAAAACCTATAAATTGATATAAAACCCAATAGAGTTCGACATTGAAAATTTTCATAACTTATTTTTGGGGGTTTGTAAAAATCATCTATAAAAAATTTATATGATTATATGAATTAGTACAATTTTGTATAGTTGTACAATTTGAATAGTCGTTATACTTTGCTACAGAGTTGACCACCTCTAGTTCACAAATCATATTCTCATTGAAATATTCACTATAGAGTATAGTGGTGATAGAGTTACACACAACAATGTTTTTTGTAGTTGCACAAGGTTATGCACGTGTGACATCACTCAACAACACTTGGTGTTCTAAGGGTTTAACCCCTAGTCATATTGGCAACCAAGGCCACAAGTCTCACTAGCACTCCTAGGCTCAAGCCTATGGTCATAGGGTAGCAAAGCCCTTAGTCTCACCAAGCAAAGGGGCCACACTCTTAGGGCTTCTTGATCAACTATAACCACCCAAATTGCTACCGCCACTAGAATTCTCTATTGCCAACCAAATCACCATTGCATCATCGTCTCTCCAACCCCCAACATCTAAGCACCTAGTCACGATGGTGACCAATATCCAACCTATCATGTTATTGTATTGTAAAGGAGAGATTTTTTTCTAGAAGCCATAACTTGGGCATATAATGTCAAGTTTTTGCAAATAAATAGATGTTGAAAAGTTAATTGAGTGCTATGCAATTATCTATCTAATTTTTTTCTATTGTTTTCCAAGTACTTGTTATTTTGATTTGAAGTCAATTTTTTTTATTTGTACTTTGGATATCTTGCAAAATATGGGAGTATTTTTTATGCTACAAAGGTTCTAGTTTCATATGCTTTGAACTATAATATGTATATGAAGAGTCTATCATTGTGAAATCATGGCTTTTTCAATTCATCCTTCCATAATCTCTCTAAAAAAAGGGAACTATGAATCTTAGTGAGACAACATCTAAAAAATCTCAAGTGGCTTCATCTCTTGCCACATCTCTATGGACTTGTCCCTAAAGCAAATAAACCTAATTGAAAGCAAGCATGGGATATCAAGAATGTTCATGTTTTTAAGTTTGATTGGTAGCAATGTTGATTTTATCATTGTATTCAATCTCACATATTGAGTGCTGACACACTCTTTGGACCAAATTTGGCAAATCTTTGGAGACCCATATCTTTCCATTCCTAGGGATCTTGTTATGGGCAATATCCTACCTCCTTGATTGTGATAACCTACCATATGATGATGATATAGACAAGTAGCTTGATTATCTGGTAAATCTTGATAGTTTTGATAACAATGAAGTTTCACTTGATGCCCCTTCTCCTCCTATAGATATATACATTGATTCTTCGACTTCTATGACTCTAATCCAAATTCCAAGGCTTCAATTTCTTCATCTATGAGTCACTATTCTAAGGTTGAGGATTCTTGTATTCCGACATCAACAAATTCATCTCCAAGTGTTCATATTCAAGCATCTTGTGTGGACACATCAGATGACCAATTTAGTTGGATGAATGCATTGCGATTACATCTCTATCCCTTGTTGCTTTTAGTCATTCCTTATAGTAAGTACATCATAGTCTTCAAGAATTGAAATACTGGAATAAATATTTGACATATTGTAGGTTTGTTTAGTGATTTTTGTCTTCCAAAGTTGGTAGACGCACTCAAAGACATCAATCTCTTCATTGATGATAGTCCCATCGGATTGTTTTTTCACCATCTTTGTCTTTGGATTTTATTCTTTATTCATTTGCACATAATCCTAGTTTTTCACCTTCTCCATCTATTAAGCTTGTACTTGATTTGATTGTGACATCATTTCATACAAACATGACCACTCTTGAGCAAAGATTAAAGAATTTATCATTAGACATCCTACATCTATACTGGGTTTTGTTTCTTCTCAAAGAGAGGAATGTTGTTTGACATTCTTGGATCTTCATCATTATCTTTTGTCAAGCATCTGCCATCACTATAGGAGATCATACATTATGGGGGGCTACATAGTCTCTCTTTCTCTCCTATATGGAGAACATTGATTGTACATAGCAATACAAGTAGCCCTTTGAGGGTCATGTTGAGTCATTCTTCTTTCTTTCAAGTGTAAATATGTGTTTGTATCTTTACTCTTTAGAGATTTTTTCCTATGTTTTTTTCTATTTTGCTTCCCTCAAGAAATATTTGTTTGTACATGGATAGGTAACATGGCCTTGTAGTTGGGACCCATCATCTATGTATCTTTGCATTTTATCATACTCCCTAAGTTGTACTTAAAGGAGGGTGTTGGTGTGAATATGGTATATTACCTAACTAGTTTTATATTAGGTCATATTAGGTCTTATTCACACTTAAATACTTAAGTTTACTTAGGTTATGCAATTTTTGTCTCATAATATAAGATTAAAAGAATTGTCACAATCTTAGTTTGTCATAAGATTTCATCTAGGGTTTCATCCTTATTTTTAAAACAAGAGTTTATTCATTGTATATTGTACCAGTTTCATTTTAAATTTAATGAATTCTCTAATTTCATAGCATTTCCATTGCTTCTCTTTTATGTGGGAGGTTGGTCTTGTTGCATATGATCCCTGGGCTATTATGGAGTTGATGAACAACTCTTACAGAGTAAATCATAAAACTGTTATGAATTAATTATGAAGCTCACCTCAAATGTAAGCACAAAAAATCTCAAATGCAGAATTTATTCAGAAAATTAAAGAAACTAATGTATACACTTTCCAAAAAAAAAACATTTACTAAGAATTGGTTACATTGAGCAGCTTCAATTTTGTCATCCACGTAATTGCAAGTGAGTTTATTGAAACCATCAACCACCATTTTCAGGTCTAGATGAAGAGATGAATGTCAGCATCCATGCTGAGAATCTAAGGCAGCGAAACTATTATGTGTGTTGTAAAATTGGTATCCTGAAGCACTGAGAATTGTCATGAGTCACAATTACTAGCAGACCAATTACATTTCAATATTCAGACAACTTACACTTCAATATCTTCCAAATCTGTGATAACTTGAGCAGCTTCGAGTTTGTCATCCACAGAACTGCAAGTTAGAGTTTAATCAAAGCTTCAACCACTGTTTTCAGGTCTGGATGATAAGATGAATGTCAGTGACCATACCGAGAATTGAAAGTGGTGAAACTCTTCTCTGTGCTGTAAGATTGATATCCTGAAGCACTTGAGTATTGCCCTAAGCCACTAGTGCTAGCAGAACTCTCAATATCTTCTTGGTAGAAGGGAACAATCTGGAATATGAGGCAGAGGAAGATTGCTCTCCTTAATTTTCAATGCTTGATCTATACTCTGTCTGCAATGTAACTGCGGATGAGCACATAGCAAAACAATCAGGACATACCTTTCCATCAGTTCCAGTGTGCCTGGATCCTCCATGTCCGGTACAATTACTTCCAAACTGCTCCCCTTTCTCTCAAGGGACGAAGCCCAATCAGTGATGTGCAGTGGCTGCAACGAGGCATTTGAAAGGAGAGCCCTTCTACCACTCAGAAGCTCTAAAAGTACAACCCCAAAGCCACAGACAACACTTTTCTCTATTAACTGCCCATGCATTGCATTCCTCTGAGGCAACATACACATGTGCCAGCGACTCTGCTGCTCATATGAGTCACACCCTCAGGAGTAAACTTGGCAAGCTCAAAATCTGCAACCCAGGCATCAAAATTATCATCCAGAAGAATGTCGCTTGCCTTGATATCCCTATGAATTATGGCTGGTTGCACATCTTGGTGCAGGTAAGCCAGCCCCATTGCCATGCCCACTGCAATCTTGCAGCAGGCATCCCGATCCAATCTCCTATGAGACCAATGTCCAAAGAGATGATCATGCAGACTACCATTAGGCATGAATTCACACACTATGATTCTTTGGTGCCCCTCTAGAGAACCAGCGACCATACAAAAATCCTTTAGTGCCACCAAATTACAGTGCCGGATACTAGAAATCACCTGGACCTCATGTATGTAACTCGCATCGTTAGCTGGGAAATAATTTTTGAATCTCTTCATAGCAGCAACTGATCCATCTGACAAAACTCCCTTGTAAACATTCCCCAACCCCTTAATACCAATGATACTCTGAATGAAAATTCCTGGTAGCAGCGCTAATGTCCTCAATGCTGAAACGGAGAAGAGTACTGTTAGGGTTCATGGAAGAAGGCTCAACAAAATGAATATGAATATCCTCCTTCAACTCGGAGGCATTTTTTACATGGCTCTCCTTCGCCTCCAGTAAAACAAACCTAACAAACCACTAACCATAGCCACCAACACAACCCCTGGGGCGATAGTGCCATAGACCCAGGCCAAGTTTTTCTTACTGAGATATAAACTCAGGTCAATGTAAAACAAACATAGGGCAGTACTATTGTCTGTTGGCCCAAATGGGTTCAGAAGTGCAGCAGCGTAAATGCTTGGATAGGTAGTACAGTCTGTTAAATTTGACGAAGAATTCCCCTTGAGATAAATTGTGGGGGAACTAGATAAAGTAGCCGAGCAATCTGTGCAGGCAGTGCCAGTTAGGGTTTGGTTACAAGCTCTAGCCATTGTCTGCCTGCTGGTTAGGGGGACCCTGGCTTCAAACTCTTGTCGTGTTGTGATGTTAAGGCAGCCCTCAGATATAGACAGGGTGTCATACCCACAACTGCTTCTGACATCAAAACTTGAGCCCGATGCATTTATTTGTGTCTCAAAGGCTTGCCAGCAGTCAGAGGAAGAATTTGTTGGTGGGAGAAATCGACCATCTGTGCGGAGATATTCAGAGAGGACTAAATGCATGCCCTGTCGTGCAGCCTGGCATTGTTCAGTGAGGTCTGTAACTTTGGCTGTATTGATCGTGTCTGAGAAATTTGATAATATTTTGAAGTTTAGAGGGCATTCCGCAGATACTGAAAAGCAACAGATTGACATTACGAGGGAAAAGAGGATTGGAAGTCTCGATTTTAAAGCCATTGTTTCTTGGGAAAGCTTTGACAGATTAGGTTGAAGTCGAATTGGGTTGTTATGCACAGAGTTTTAGTTCCTGCTGCGATTTCTGCATTTCTTGGATGAGGAAGTTTTCTTTACAGGAAGGTCGACCGTCAAATTTGAAATTGAAGAGAGCATTACGAGAGAATCTTTATCCGAGAAAATTACAGATTCACATGCACCATGCACATGCAAGTGAAACAAACATTTTACTTAGCAGGATCGAGCTGTCCATATATCTTTTAGATTATCATAACCCTAACTGGACAAATTAATCTACATATATTTATCTGCGAAAGTGGCGGACTCACATGCAAGTGAAACAAACATTTTAATCAACAGAATCTATCTAGTTGTCAATATATCTTTTGGATAATCATAAGTCTAACAACATAATCTACTGTTAAAATATATCGTTTACTGGCAGGGTTACCTTTTCTCTTGCGATGGGGTGTCACTTTGTGGATGATAAACTTTCAAGAACTATATTTATCAGAAAAATCGTATTGATTAGCAAATCGCTTTACCAGATGTCAAACCATTTCTGCAAAACCCTAACCTAGTTCAGATTTTTATGGTTAGTAGTACCTAGAAGAGATTTTCCCAAAAAAGATAAAAATCTAAAAATAGAATTGATTTCTACATATTGATTCACCCCAAACCGCGTCCTTCGCACAGCAGATGATTCACAAATCGGATTCATTAAAAAAAATTAGTAATTTTGTTAAGTTTCAGTTAAATTTGTCCACTCTTATATTACTTTCATAAGGATATGGATATCATTGTAGGTTCCGTGCTCACACAATAAAGTGTCATTCTATGACCACCATCTTGTTGTAGAATAGGCATGTTCTTGTTTTTCATTCTTTCCTAGAAATAGTCCACTCACTGGTCTCACACTTAAGATGATGCAATCAAGTTTTCAACTCGACAATTAATAACTTCACTTTCTTCTTGATTGGAGCTCTCATGCATACCTTTTCATTGTGATCTAATGTGGAGTTAAACTATTTTTACATGATAAACTTTCTCCAAATCAATATGCTTTGTCCACATGAGAGATCTAAGTTTTTCTCACATAATTTTTTATTTCATCATTGGTGTTTGGGCACTCTTATATTTTAATCTCATTTATTCATTCATTTGTTATTCTACTTCATCCACGTCTTCTTCCTTTGACTTAGTTCTTCCTCCACAACCATTGGAGGCCATTGGTGATTATCTATATTTTAAACCTTTTTAGATAACTTAATGTTTGAGTTATCACCAATGCCTCTAGCAGGAAAGTCCATGTGTTAGCCAAAAGAATCCCATATGAGGCCAAAGTTTTGATTTTGAGGTTGTCTATGATCAAATGCTTTTGAATTCTTTCTAACTACCTCCTTTGTGACTTGACATTCTACTTCCCCATATTTCACACTTGTTTAGGACTATCAACATGACTAGTAAGATGAAAATATTTTTCTTAGTTTTCCAATCCCACATTCAATGTACTCATGCATATATTTTGTAGTGAGTATAAATCTTTACATCATCCTCCCCCTCTACTAAACCATTTTTCTCTACAAGTGCCAGTTGTAGAAATCAATCCCAAGATGCTTGTATCCTTCCACTACTTCTAATGGGCTTCCTTCAAAAGGAAATCAATCTTGTTTCTTATCTCTTCTTAATGAAAGCGCCATGACTTCATTTTTTCTACTATTAATTTGCACCCCGACCTTCTAGCTAAAGAGTTCTAAGGCCCTCAAATGTTCTCTCAAACCATGAGTTATTTTTACAATTAGGATGAGGTCATCAGCATATAAGAATAAAGTCAAGTTTATAAATGTATAAAACAATTAAAATGAGAGATATAGAGCAATCTTGTTTGACATCGATGTCACTTCCAAAACATTCTAGCATTTCATCTCTTGTTTTGGTTTTAGCCCTAAGATGCTAAAGACTTACATCCTTACACATAAAATTATATTTTATTACCAAATCTAAAACAAAAAATCAATTCACATTACCCAAAAACACACGTAAACATTTAGAATCAAAGAAACTTTAACAAAAAAAATGAATTATTACTTATTTGATGACATATAAAACTAAAGCATAATAAATTATTTAAAAAGAACATCCTTTATCAAAGTCTATATAATAGGTTTTGTAGATAATATGTACAAGTTCCAGGTCATTTAAACTCACCTCATCACTATTTTATAAGAAATGCTATTTAAAACTATGGTTTCAAATTAAAAAATTACAAGCTTGCTTGACTTGGTATTTATATTTAGAACCATTTAACGATAAAAAAAGATCATACAATATTGTCTAAAACTAGCACTTGCATCGGAGGGGGTGCAAGGGTTATGTTAGAAAAATATAGAGAAGTAAGAGGGGGTGTGACATGTAGTTTAGCACTTGTATAAAATTGTATGTATATTTTTACAAAGTGCATGTAATACATATTTGGAGATAAAGCCAACCACCAATACCAAAACAAACAAAGTTTTAATCTCACAATAGAAAATAGAAATTATGAAAAGATAATGGGTGTATAACCATTTGTATTAGAGAATAAGGAAGTAAACATAAAATGTGTTCATTATAGCTAGTCGAATTATATAGAAAATGTCAGTAATTTATAGAGAACACCTTTGGCATTCTTTTCGTACTCCCAAATATAAATAATTTTGTTTGAATTTAATAGAAATTGCTTGTAATATATAGAGAACACCTCTAGCATGTTTTGCATACTCCTTTATTATATGAAAAGAATATGTGTATGTGTAAACTAAGATGTAAGTATTTGCCCCTAGTTTGTAGCAGTGTATGGAATGTAATGGGTGGATGCATGGATAAATGAATGGATGAATGGATGAATGGAAATGTGAGGCATGCAAAGGATGGAAGGGATTACAATTTGGATTGTGAATGGCCATTCGGAGAATTGTTGATGGCTCAGATAACGATGGGTATAGTGAATGGTAATGACTCATGTCAAGAAATTTACCATAAGAAAATGTTAAGTGTACACTAAACGTCGACCAAGATCAAGATGCTTTGGATTATGGATGGCAATTGGTGAACATGGATTTGATAGATGGTTCATGGGTGAATGAATTTATTATGGATACGATGGATGGAATGTTGGATTTATTATGGATGGGGTAAGATGCTTCTACTTGATTTGGTGCACATAGATGTTCGATTTTACATGACACCTTTTTGCCACTATAGTGGTTCTCATTGAAGTACGACTTTTTCTTGTGTATTTTTTTTGTTGCAAATATTGGATTCATCTAGATGCACACATCGCCATAGGGAGCCATTAGAGTCCTTATGATAAAGAGTTGTTGTCAACACACGGTTAATGAGAGATTTGGATACTATGGATGTCAAAGTGTATGGTGGTGTACATTGAGAGATATGAGATGTAGATTTATTGGTTGACAGTTTGGATCTTTTTTTTTCCAAACTTGGGAGGATGAGCAATGGTAGGTGGATATGGAGATTTTGTTGGAACAAACTTTTTCATATATCTTGTAGATCGCTCTTGAAGCTTTCTTGTGCAATGCTGGAATTTTTTTGATGGATGAACTTCCCTTCTTGATTTTTTCCCCATAATTTCTTTGACTAATGGAGGTTGATAGGGATAATTATGTTTTGTATTTTTTGGTATCCATTTGAATTTTATTTTTCCATTTTTCTTCAATGATCATTGTACCTCAACCATTTGTTCCTTTCTTTCATATACACTGTTCTCATGTGGTTGGGAAAAAATTGTGGATGGGATGATGTGTGAATGGTGATTGAAGTTATGAATAGTTGTAGCATTCATAGTAGTTTTATCATAAGGACTCTACATTCTCCCCATGTTGGTGTTTTTACTAAAAAAAGTTCCCTATAGTGTTTAAGAGTTATCTCTATTCCTTAACTGCCATGAAACCAAGAAGTTGCGCAAGATTGTTGATATTTAAGAGTAGAAGACTCTTGCTCATTGAAAATGATGTTTAGAGTAGAAGACTCTTGTTTTTGTAGAACATCTACATGTACATTTAGGAGTAAGCATCTCATGGGTAGATGGAGGAGTAGGTGGTATATAGACATGATCATCATTTGCACCATCTTGTATGGATTGGAGAATTCTCATTAGATCATGGTAGTAAATTGGAGGTACGGATTCTTGATCTTGATTACGTGTGGTGTTGTCTTCAATATGCTTTGGTTCATGTTCTTGACATGGATCAATTTGATAGGATGGATTTTTTACAAAAGGATTTTTTGATTTGTTTAGTAGGCATGGGAATTGGCTCAATATTCTATTGATTTTGAAGTGGATTTGGAGCAAGTGTTGAGTTGTGGAATCATTCAATATTTGCAACCATGAGTTGGTAGGAAATGATCATTACTAGACTTTTGGTGTGTGGTGTTCTGCATATTTTGGGAAAAATTCTTCAGATTGAAGCAACCATTGTAGGAGTATACGCTTTCGCAACATCTACCTGCATGTGATTGCAAATGTGGTGTAAATAAAGAAACAATAATATGTATTATATGAATATGGTAAGGAGGAAATTAAACAAAAATAGTTTATTGAGAGAGTGGTGTGTTTATGTATGTGTACCTATACTCATCATAAAGATAGAAGACATAGGCGAAGCTCTTCTTTTTTCCTAATAATTGTGTATGGATTCTTCTTCATTCTTGAGTATCAGTCGAAGGAAAATATTGGCTTGATCCTAAGTCCGTGTATTGATTTAACTCTAGATATAGTTGTAAAAGTCAATCCCTGTCTTTCTTTCTTACCTATATCAATTGTTGCTCTTTTGGTTATTAATCCTTGGGATTTATGTATTGTTATTTCCCATGCCATGCTTAGTGGTAACTTCCTATGAGCACCTAGAGATATAGGTGATATTGGAATAGTTGTTGAAGCATGTACGCTCCAAGATGGGCCATTGTAAGCATCAATTTTTACTACTACATATAATGGTAAATTTGGTGGTTTAGAGCTTTTTGCATATACAATATCTAAAATCTCTCCAAGAGAATGATTTACAAGGCCTTCTTGAATCCATAGGTTTGTAGTTAGCATGATGCATTAGCCTCTACATAGTAGGAGTTCATGGGGAAGCTGGTCAACATCATTGTTGATGTTTGATTTTGTGTTTGTTTTTATTGCAATACTGAGTGCAATAGGAAGATTTAACAATTGTATCTTTTTTTTTGTTGTGTTCCAACTAATCATTGGTCAGAAATAGGTGCATTTCTTGGTCAAAAGACTTGTTTTCATTGTTTGATAGCATTGTGTTTGTGTGACTCATTAGTAGCTCCCAATCTTGTTCATTTGGTTCTGCATTATGAATGTTTTGTAGAGTTTTTCAGAAGTCAATTTGAGCTTGAGTGTCCCCATGTTGTCGATTTTTTTTTTCTAGTGTGACAATAATAGTGAATTGTTCCCATAAAGCTTTCACATCTATGTGGGAGGCATATATAGGTTTGTCCATAACAAGGGGTAGTTGTTCAAATTCGCCTACAAGAATGATAGATCTTCCACCAAAGCACAAGTTTTTTCAGTGGGGGAAAGCCTCACATAGCCTAGTATCAATTTTCAAGAGTAATTTTGGGCCTACAAAGCTCATCTCATCAATTAGGAGGTATTTTATGTGTCTCATGTTTTGTTGAAACAGTGCAAGTGATTGACCCTTCAATGGTTGCATTTCCTTGACTGGAATCTTCAGGGCTGAATGTATAGTCAAGGCATGTATGTTGAATGATGTGATTCCTATAGGGGTGACAACAAGGAGTGGGCTATGTTCTTGCGGTACTAAATTGGAAAGGGAGTGTATAATGCAATGAATTAGATAGGATTTCCTTGTTCCTGTAGTGCCTTGTATGATCATGTGCAAGGGTTTTTCGAATTCACAAGCACTATAATGGTCCATAACAAGTGTAAGAGCAAGCTGTTGTTTGGGAGAGAGTGGATATGGGAGGTTGTTAAATTCAAATGGTGTTGGGTCGTCATGTTGGTTCAACTTGTTTGTGCTTATGAAATGCTCTATAGTTTCATGTAGAGCTTGAGGAATTGTACGATCATTCCACTTGTTGCAATTTTCAAAGTCACGTCTTCCAAGCATATCAAAGGAATTAAGATATACACTAGTACCAAGACCTAAT